>OX596264.1:7993389-8083502 GCA_951394255.1 Polyploca ridens | reverse complement strand
AGTTAGTGGAACTAATTAACTAGCTGTCCCCCGCGATTACCACCGCATAAGGGTCCGTTTACACAGAGACGCACGTTTACGAGAGTTTGCACGGTGGTAGGGTACTTTGTAGTACCTATCTGGCTGGCTACCACCCTCAAGTTGAAAATCTGTTGCCAAGCACCTACCGGTGTGTTCCGACAGCTGCACTTGAGAGCCAGTTCCTTCTAGGCTTTGTGTGCTTACCACCTTCGGCCGCATCATCACTTACCATGGTGAGATTGTGGTCAAACACAGGCCTAAACACAGTAAAAGAAACAAAAAAAAATACGGCGGCTCGGAGAGAAAAGCATATTTTGATTCGCGTTTAAAAATAGACGTTAGGATAATTGAAATAAGGTTTATTTTTACATTAAATGCTGGAGAGCCTAACGCGCTACTGAAATTTACGCTGTGAAAACGGCGAAAATGTTTAAATCTATCAAGCCGTGCCAAAGAAATAGACATACATACATACACTCGAAAAACATAACCCTCCTTTCGGGTAATTATACTACACAGAAAAGTTTGATAGCTACTCAACCAAAATGTATGTATGGTTTATAAAAGATACCATGATCTCTGCGACAGTTGTTTGAGTCATATGAAAATGAACCTTATAGCTAACAATAAGGTTCATCTGTTTAATCTGTGGTTTAACTTATGCCAAAGCCATAAGGTTAATTTTCATATGACTCAAACAACTGTCGCAGAGATCAAGGTATCTTTTATAAACCATAAGAGCACAATTTTTTAAGGATTTGGAAATTGTTTCCAAGTCGTAGTTGTTCTAGTTCGAAAACAGTCAATATGTAATATTAAAATGATAAGTAACTCACTGATTATAGCTGTTCCGTGTATAGGCGGGGGTAAAACTGGTAATAATTGATTAGGGTGTACTATAACTGCACTACTATTCACATTGTTTACCTGCAACAAAACATTTTAATTATGAATTCAAATAAAAAAAGCTCATACATAAAATGTGTTCATCCATCTCCATAACCTTGTATTAGCTATACCGTCAGGCGTAGCCCACTTTGCCCAAACCTTAATACATCCCTGTATATGATAAAGCCAGTACTCACATGATCACCGTTATCCAAGCTCCTATGTTCCATTTCGGGTTCATTGTTGTTGAGTTGTTGGGATATATGATTCAACTTCTGTTCTATCTGAAATAACACAACGATAAGCGAAACATTTAGAAGTCAGCTAACCTGATACTGATGAATAAGAAACCAAGTACCTACTGATTTATCCGCTGCAATTGAGAGCCAGTTCCTTCTAGGCTTTCATGCATCATCGCTGACTATGGTAAGATTGTGGTCAAACAGAGAACTATACTTAGTAACAAAAAATAAAATTGACAAGAGGATGTATGCCTGGTAGAGATCACTTTTAGTGATAAGGCAGCCCATTGTAACACTTTCTTTATTATTCTGTTTTCTTGTTTTTTTTTTTCATTCATGTGATGTGACGACAATGATGTATTGTCTTTCTATCTATGTTTTGTAAACAAATAATACATATAACAGTAAATAAAATAAATAATAATAATATTCCTGGGACATACCTCACACACGGCTATGTGATCCCAAACTAAGCAGAGCTTGTACTATGGAAACCAGATAACTGATATACTACATATACTATTTTTAAATTCATACTTAATATACATAATTACACCCAGACTCAGAACATGCAGACATGTTCATGCACACAAATTCATGTACTAGGTGGGAATCGAACCCACAAACTATGACGTCAAAATATGTGTATGATCAATTAAAAAAACAAAAGTTATTAAAACGGCAACTTACTTGAACACTCTCGGGAGGCTCGTTTTTTATAAAAACGATTTTCTTCTCAATGGAATTTTGTGGTATGACATAGAATCTTTTGATGGGATCCTTAGCATCCGGATCCACAACGGATAACAGTCGTGCTTGCAAAGGGGCCGGTTTAACTATTCTGTTATTATCTTCTATAACGCGAGTCTCGGACAATTCCGGCGGTCTACTATCGATAATATTGCGTAGGATATTATCACGTTGAGGATCAATATGGTCATCCTCGTCGTACTCCGAGACTCTTCTATTCAGAAAATTTTCATGATTATTCAATGGTGGGGACATATCTGTGTCACAACGGTAGTTGTCCGGTATACCTCTGCTATAGCAGCGGTAAAACTTTTCCAAATCAATGCCAGGTTTTCCTCTTTGGACGATCAAGTTATGTGCGAACTCATTTCGACTGGTAGCGATACTCGTTTGGATACTCGAGTTAAGGTTACTCAAGTTGAGAGATATTGTGGATGGTAGTGCGAGACTTGATAGCGTGGTTGTAGGGGCGTTAATGCTAGTTTGAATGGTACTTTGTAGACTCAGCCCAGAAGTTTGAACACCGATCATATTTGATTGTGATACGCTGTTTGTTTGAAGTATTGTTTGTCCGTTGCGGTTCTCTACCTGAGAATGACATTTATATTAATGTCCAATAAATCGACACTAATATAATATAGCTAATATCTGGAACTACCAGTCGGATTCGAAAAATTCTTTCACTAATAGGAAGCTACGTTATCCCCGAGTATTATAGGCTGTTTGTCCCGGGATCACAAGTGAAACAGCTAGTATTAAGATAAACCAGATCATGCATTTAAATAACTAGCTTTTTAGGGTAATTTTTTTAAAATTCTTCATCTTTCAAGGTGCACCGATTGATACTGTTGTCGGAGTCACAATAATGTTTTGTACACAGAGGATTTGTATTATGATTTCATAAATAAAATATATAAGGAAACTGTTTAAATCCAAACCGATAGTGTTAGTTTAAATTCAAATTACAAAGTAAGCATGACTATCTAAATAGAGGCTGTAAGGGTCAGTTCCCACGGAGACGCGACACGTTTTTTTAAGATAGCTATACAATAAAGAACTTTATTTTCCACACAAAAGGTATAGATTTTAGTGAGAGAATTCGTGACACGTGACTCATGACGTTATCAGGCGCAGCGTGACGTTGCGAGGCGTATTCGAATTGTGTCACTCAAATGTGTACTTTTTTGTGTACGAAATAAAGTTCTATATAGTATCACTATCTTTAAAAGTGCGCGTCGTCTCGGTATGAGCTGACCCTTAATATATAATTCAGTATGTATATTATTCAACATTTGTTATTGAAAGTACCAACTCAGCATGACTTTCTATTATATCAACATAAAGTCAGAATCTAAAATTGATTTTATCGCACACGGCCATCTGAATCCAAACTAAGTAACTTGAATTAAAATCTATATACATATTTTTACGATAAGATAAAGAATCAGCTTGTAACGTGGTAATTTTAACAGACCCATCATAAATACAGTAATAAGTACGTACCTGATAATGATAGTTGGGGCCAGGTGAAAGCCTAATAACACTGGTCGCTACTCCACCGACAGGAGAGCTTACTCTACCGGGGCGAACTAGCTCAGGCCTGTGAACAAAATTTGAATTTAAAAATACATAATTTTATTCAATTGATAAATATATATAAATATCATGGGACATTCCTTACGCACGGCTATCTGATTCCAAACTAAGCAGAGCTTCTAGTACTATGGAAACCAAATAACTGATATGCTGCTTAATATTATAAATGCGAAAGTGAGTTTGTTTTTTTGTTACGCCTTCACGCCTCACCTACTCAACGGATCATCATGAAATTTGGCATGCAGATAGCCTATGGTATGGAGAAGGACATAGGCTACTTTTTATCTCGAGAACGCGAGTGAAACCGCGGATGACAGCTAGTACTTAATATACTTAATTACACCCAGACTCAGGACAAACATATGTATGTATGTCCTGAGTCTGGGTGTAATTACGATGAACATGTCTTCATGCACACAAATGCATGCCCTGGGTGGGAGAACCCACGACCTGCAGCGTGATAGGTGGAATCTTAACCAATCACGCCCCAACTGATAAAGGGCTTATCTACTGGTATTTTTTGTACAGATTTGAAATAGAAATCCAAAATTGGATTTTAACAATTTACATTTACTTAGTAGACACGTAGTCGAGATTGTTAGGATTCTTACACTGTCGTTACGCCGAGAATGATTGAAAAACATCTACATAACCATACTGTGTTGTATAAAAATAATAAGATTGAGACTAGAACTGAAAGTCATAATCATTATCATCAGCCTATAATGTCCTAGTGCAGAGCACAGGCCTCCTTTCACAAATTAGGGTGGAAGGGAATGGGCATATACTCCACCACGCGTGCCCACTGAGGATTGGTGGAGGTAGGCTAGTGGGCAACCTAGTGTTGAAGTTTTCGAGCCACCTTAGAGGCCTCCAACTCTTAACGACTATGACAATTGACTGATAACCGGGACCAACGGCTTTACGTGCCTTCCGAAGCACAGAAACACTCGATTTGAAATATCACTAGGCGGGCACCCATCCAGCTACCGACCACTACTGTGGTGGTAGTGATTAAGACCGGCTAATCAAAGAAACAATTGTTACCTGATAACATGATGATGGTGTCTAGGGTTAGAATGTGGCGGCTGCGGCGAGGAAATAGGCACGAACACGTTGTTGCGCAGCCCGGGGGACCCGCCCCCGCTCACGCCCACCGGCGAAGCACCCGGACTTCCCGACCGGGAACTGCCCAGGGATACTAAATCAAGAACAATATAGTTAGGAAAATACGATATCCTTACTAATATTATAAATGCGAATTTGACTTTGTTTGTCAACCGATCACGATGTTTGGCACGCAGATAGACTATGGTATAAATAAACGATGATATGATATGGAATAAACTCGCTGAACTGTCGAGTATGAGTGAATGAATTGAATATTCTGTATTTATACAAGATAAAGAATAATAATATGAATAATATAAGAGAAAACAACACATCCTACCTTATCGCTTAAGCGATCTCTTCAAGGCAACCTTTAGGTTACAGGAAAATCGCATATAACTTTATACATTTATTTATCGTTTTAAATAGTATACAGGTTGAAAATTTTAGACCGGGCAGTAAAAACAAACTACCTAAAGGGTTTTCGGGTTTTTTTTTTCAGTTTGTGACTTTTATAGTATCCTAACCTAACTTGGCCCCATAGAGCCTTTTGATCCTTGTCAGAGAAAATCGGGACAAAATAGGACCAATTTATAAATTGCAAAAATTTTATACATTATAGCCTAGCAGACGTGTATCTTTTGTATGAAAAGCTGTATTTTTTTTGCAATTTCGAAGTTGATCCCATAGTAAAAGTTGATCGTATTTATGAGTACTTTACGTGGTTTCATTTATTGTCGTATCCACCCCGTATATGTTTTCGAAATTCGTCGTTTTCTAGCTGACTTTTTTAGAAAACTGTATGCCGATAGAAATATATCTAAAAGAAAGAGAGTTTCCTATCTATTATATTCGTGTGACTTCAACAATTAAGGCAGCTGACCAGTCTAAAAAATTTACCTGTATAACAAAAAAATATTTTAGTCTTTTTAGTTTCATTTCCTCCAAAGTCACAACAAAATCCAGAAAATCTTCTTTTCCTCTCTCCACAACACACTCGATATTCAAAAACACTCACCGAGCATATTAGCCGCCTCAGTTTCATCAGGATCAAACCTCCCAGTGACCCTATAGTGCGGCGGCGTAGTATCCGACTCGCGCGAGGTCTCGTCGCCTTCGACGCCCGTGCCACTAGACGAGAGCGACTTGCTACTGCTCCTGGAACGATCACCGCTGCCAATATGTGACGGTGGACTATACCACTAGGGCGATTGTGGAATACTCCCGGAATCAACAGCCGAAATCATAGAGTTACAATATTAATATAGCAACTGTACTAGAGTACGGGCCGTTAGCACGGGTACGGGTAAAATGCCTTGAAAAGAAGTGCGCGCACATAGTTTGAACGACTAAAATACATATAATGAATGCCAATTTCTCGTTTTTTTCTATACTTTTACCGAGAACAAATGACAAGGAATCCATATCGACATATTGTCTGACTGTAAATCAACTAGTGTACGATATATCTGTGAATGCATCTATATGGAAACTGTTAACTCTCTATCACTCTATAATATTCTAACTCTATGGCCGAAATAGATTGATGGTTGGGTTATTGCTATCTCTTTCCTTCGTTCATGCGTGGATAGTAATAGCAAATGTGGCTTCAATGTTAAATAAATTTTGAATTTGATTTCTAGAGATTGCACAATCACCCTGCATGTCGGAAGGTAGCTCTTTTTTCTCTAAAGAGACTGCGGCTTATGTCTTAAACTAAAAAGTCAATGAAAGTCAAGTCTCTTACTCTATAGAGCTCGTGGATTCTGATAATACGATGAGCTTGAAATCTCCACACTTCGAGATTTTTGAGAGGTTGAGTATAGCGTTTATTCGCTCAAAGAACAGCTCGACTGACGAGGTACCTCCAACTCACAGAATACCGCAGCCAAATGACTTTATGTTGTGTTCCTGCGCGTAAGTAAGGTCGACAGAGCTCATTGGGGAGGCGGGAAGGGTCGGTAACGCGTGAGTGATGGCTCGTGTGTTGTTAGCGTCCATATGGCTGCGGTAACCGCTTACCATCAGGCAGGCCATACGCTTGTTTACCGACTTATTCGTATAAAAAGTAGTATTTAAGTGACTACCATCTTCAAGTTGAATACCTGTCATCAAGGGACACTAAGTAAGCTGAACAAATGCCTTCGACTTTCACCTAACCTACCATTTACATTTGGTATTTTTTTTTAACTATCTATGTAATAATGAAGGTTAATTATAAAGCTAAGGTACAAAGCATTGTTTTTTTTATTAACTATGTAACAAACAACTTTGTAACAGAAAATGTGTTTCTAAAATGTAAGTAAACATTGCGGTTCGGTTACACACATTTTATATTATCATCATATTTATAATAATAGAAGTTTCACATTCATCTATACTTATATAATAAAGCTGAAGAGTTTGTTTGTTTGATCGCGTTAATCTCTGGAACTACCGGTCACTTTATTTTGTGTATATTGTATCTGAATCAGGTATAATATTATTTACATATCCATATCCAAATCCAGATCCACATATCCATAACATCCCTGCTTCCAACCTGTTAAAAAATAACTCGAAACGTATCCCTTACCTCTGTTGAGGTGTATGGGTGGCTCCCTGCGCTAGAGGCGTGTTGGAAGACCGGGTGACACCCCTTAGAGACAGATGTCTCGAACAGAAGCCGCGACGTTGACTCTCCTTCGTGCACCCATCCTTAGAGCAGAGCCTGCGCCACTGCTTACCGTTGAACTTCTTGCGAATACCAGACGGGGTTGACACCACGTCGCCTTTCTTGTATTTGTGCGGGGTTGCCGCTTGAGATCTGGTCAAGGAGCGTTCAACGTTACAGACCCACAACTAAATACCTTTGACGTTTATAAATGCAAAGAAAAGTAGTCCTTATTTCGGTTCATCCATATTATTATAATAAATAACCATAGATCATAGTTATAATTGCGTCAAACGTATAAAAAAAACGTTTAAGAATGTCAATGCAAAGATAACCTTATTGCGTCAAAATAAGGTAAGTAGTCTACGCTATTTATTCAATTTAGGTACTCGATAGACACTTATGAATGTCAAAGCTACTGAAGTTACCACCAGTTCGGAAGTTAAGTCTTCAACTGAGAAGAACCGGCAAGAAACACAGCAAGAATATATAAAAAAATCTTCTATTGGCAATTTTTTGTACTGCGAAATGTTTACCAATATCAATAAACGTTGCTGTATGTTGTCAATGTTTATACCGCAATCATTACCACACTTATGTGTATTATATTTTATGCCAATAAATGAATTTAGTATGGGTAAAACCATAAGATTAGAGAATTATTTATGCATTATTAGCTACTAGCTTCCCTGTCGCGGTATTACCCGCCTTCTCGAGGATCAAAAATATTATCTATTTCGTTCTAGTCATAGTTTATTTTCGTCTAAATTGTCTTTTAGTAAATTCTATCTAGCAAGATATAAAATACTTGCCTAGGAGTAGGCGGTTGAGATCTAGGTGTTAGACTTCGCTCGAGCAGGCTGGAAGTGCTGCCGCGACTCTGCAGGCTGCTGCGCTTGCTGTTGCTGCAATCTGCTAACAATACCAACACATATCGTTATTTACATTACCCATACAATGCGGATAGGATAGGCTAGTTTCGTGAAAAATTCTATTTAGTAATTTACATTATCAAAAAATATTAGACACGTGATTTTTCTTTTGTCATTTGAACAAAAAAATACGAGGTGTGTTGAAGTTCCGCGTGACGTCACGTTGTGGTACACTTTTTACTAGAAAGTGACGTCACGAGCGCCCACACAAAAACTTTGACGCAATTTATTTTTGTAATTCTTTAATTATTTGGTAAAGCTAAATAAATACGTGTCCTTTATTTTTTATTAATCTAACTGACAAACTAATTAGATTTTTTTTTCTTTTTAGTTAGGAAGCATAATTTAATATATCCCATTAAAATGTGAAAGAATTCATTTGTGTCCTTCCTTCCATGATGTAACGTGAAACGGCCACATATTAGTTTTTATTCTGCGAATACGATTGTAATCGGCGACAGGAAGCTAGTAAGAAGATTATCTGTCTGCACGCCATTTCCCTCTATTGATATCACTTACTACGGAAGTAGATTAGAATGGGATGCAAAGCTAAAATGGCGTCCTGACAGTTCTTATTTCAAACGCCTGATACCTACATATTAATTCAAATATTGAATTCTCAGGTTTTTGCACGACTTTTGTCGAGTGAATCTTTCATATTATATCTGATGAAATACGTAACATTACAACTGATAAGGCGCGTCGTGAATCTTCGTTCGCATAGAAAAGAAAGTATGGCTCCTAAGATTAACGAAAGAATGCTTAAAACTTACAATCAACCTGAGATCACTACTATAAGGTTCATAATACACTGCAGCTGTTAGTTCCGACTCACTCGCAAGTCACGCCCCTCCGCACGGCGCGCGCTAACATGGCGGCAGCTGCCGACCAATAGCATTTCCCGCGCTTTGAAAATTTATCTTCTGCGCAGGTACATCAGTAAGCCATATTAGTTGGGTACTACTTATACGTTTTCGAGAAAAAAATATACCCTGTCTCTATTCTATCAAACTACATTTCGATTTCATGAAAACCTGTACAGCTGTTACAGAAATGAAAACGCACTCGAACACTTTAGCATTTATAATATTACTAGCTGTCCCCCGTGGATTCAATCGCATTCCCAGGGTAAAAAGTAGCCTCCGTACCATATACTATCTGCATGCCAAATTTCATTGCTATCAGTTCAGCTATTTAGGTGTGATAGCGTAACAAACTCATGTTCGCATTTATAATATTAAGTTAGGATTAGGATTATTTGGAGTTCGGAAAGCTTGGGATATCTACAGTTAAATATAGTCCATCCCTGGGTTGTAAAATAATTTTTATTTGTTTGAAAGCAAAGAATTAAATTACCTAAACAACAATTAAAAAAACATGTGACATACAACAGAAATAACGCAGACTGCGCGGCGACATTACTTATCTACATTTTGGTGTTGTATGGTTATTTGATAGTTTTTTGCCATTTCATTGCTTTGGCTCACATAACGAGTAATTTTAAATACCATTCGTTTGATAAGAGTCGTTGCAGTCACACGAAAACTCACATGCTTGATCATTTCGCGTTAAAATAATAGTCTTTTTTCCTATTCGAATAGAGTTGGAAATAGGATGTAAAAGATAATACTAATCGTAGTCTCGTGTCAACTTTATTTTAATGGGATAAAGATGAATTTTACTTGAACGTGGAATATACTCAAGTCGACAATAATTTACATTGATAAAAATAATTTAATCACGCCCAATCTACCTGAAATCCTGCCCATTTCAGGTAGATTGGTCATGAATTCTGAATACGAAAATATATGTTGCATATAAAATTACTTGAGTTTGGGCTTAAGATACCACCAGTCATATTCACCAGTATGTGGATTACGTAACTTTGTTGCAGTTACAATTTAAAACAACCTCTTAATCTATAGAAATATTACTAGTAAATGGTTCAATTTGCAATGAAGCACTGCTATATGCAGGTACCAGAATGTTTAAAATTACTTTTAAACATTCTGGTACCTGCAGATCACAATTGAACTGGTTTTAATTGAAACTGATTGCAACAAAGTTACGTAATAGCCCCGCCTGGTCTATACCTAAAACACTATCAAAATCTCTCTAAATATCTATGTGTTACTTTTCACCTTTTCCGACCTACTAGTAAAACTGAATGAAAATTGCGTAATTTTAACAATTATTATTCCCAAAATATTCCGCTGATAATTCTAGGATTCTTAATAATGTACCCGAGGTAATATTCCCCAAACCGGCTACTTACCCATATGCGAGACGTCAGTGGGGAACATGATGTCTTCCCTGCGCAGGTCGTCGTCGCTCTCGCCGTAGTCGTCGAAGGTGCGCTTGCGCAGGTCGTCTATAGACCCGTTGGACAGCGCCCCCACCGTCACCACATTAGCGCCCGGCATCGGCGATGACGTGTAGAAGTTGCCGCCGCCCATCTGATGGTCAATTAAAAAAAAAACTATTCATTTTCGATTTGAGACGTGTCTAGTACCCTAACCTAACTTGGCCGCATAGACCTTTGATCCTTGTCGGAGACAGGATTGATTAAGCAAAATTTTTTTGCTTCGGAAATCGCCGTTTTCTCGCTGACTGTAATTTTTTTTCGAAATTCGTAAATGCCGATAGCAATAACTCAAAAATTAAGGGATAGGGATAGTTCCTAAGACCATATTCGCGTGGCTTCAGCTCTTCAGACTCAATTCGTCATACTTTTCATATAAAACCTCTGTACTTATTATGGCGTTATTAAACATTTTTCGTTAGATGTTTTGAACAAATTAGTATCTTGTGCACTATATCTAGCCTTGTATCTAGGCGTAATTTAAAGAAAGTGTGAAACAAATTCAGTCAACGCCTCCGAAAAACAGCGTTTTTGCCTGAACTTTGGCCATATCTAATGTACCTATAAATTGTAAAAGTAAAGAAAACATTTAGATCAGGTTTGCAAATGTATTGGAGATTCTAAATAACTATTTTTTTTTTTGCACAAACTTGTAAGATTTTTTCACAAGAAGTATACTCCTGGAACAAGTTTTATGAATGCGAAATCATGAATGACGACCTAGCGAAGCGGCCGCGAGTGATCAGCGGAATTTACCGACTGATAACCGACGGCTCTGATGCTGTCTCTCTTTTTTCGCAGTTAAACATTACGTTGGATGAAACAACAAGCTTTTAGACTATGCTTGCGTTGAAGTTGCGCCGGCCACAGAGGGCCGCCTTAAAGGCCTCACTGCCCCGTCTAAAATGACCACCCTGTGTACGATGTTATAGCATTATTATATTAAGTTGTAAAATTTTCACGGATAAAGAAGAACAAATGAAGTATGTCGAGGAGTAGAAATATTGTATGCGCTTTCAAAAACCAATTCTTCGATGTTCTTTGTAATGTTTAAAGCATCTAAGCTAAGACCGAATAATGATGTTTGAATAAATACATATACGACATTTGGGTTTCAAATTAATACATGCATAGCCCTTAAGGGGCTGCTTCACGGTTGCCAACAAGCCAGCGTTTCAAGCTATTAATTATTAAAGTAATAATTTTATTAAGAAAATACAAACGATGATCCAAAAGTTGTTTCCGACTTCACGAGTAATGGAATGCAACTCTATCTACATAGATAATCTGTCTAGATAAGATATAGTACTTTCTAAATTACGTTATTGTATCGTACTATCAAAATTCTCCACTTATATAACACACTGCAATATATTCGCATGACCCGAACACACCTAGGGTAATTAATTATCTTTTTAAAATGTTAGATCGTGATTTATTGATGTTACAAATCAGGTTTTTAATATATAACAACAGAAAGTACTATCGGCAAAGTCGTTGGCAGGTCATAAACAGCCGAGCCAAACGTTGCGACAATCAACATTTTTTGTGCTAAAGATAAGCTATGGGATATTCCCCACACATGGTCATCTGTTCCAACTAAACTTTAACTATGGAAAATAGTTGAGCTATATACTACATTATACTATTCTACATGTAAAAATTATATTAACATTGAGAGAGAACCAGCGTGTCACATTTGTAAACCTGCTCTAAGCCCGCATGGTCGAATATAGTCTTAGTTATAGATCTAATGTAGCGATCCTATTTGTCAGCTATAACACATTCCTCGCTACACATCTCTGGTGGATATCCACCCTTATACGCGTACAACAAAGCATTCATTCAAACATAAGTCAAGTCTCATTGATTAACACGGTTATTTCAAGTCTAGTGTGGTTTTACCAAGGGTGCATGGGGTTCTTCAAAAAGGGTGGCAAGGCGGCCCGTATGCTACCTTAAGCCAAAATACTAGCTCTCTTTTGGCCCTTTGATATGTTATTGAAACTAGAAGATTCTGGAAGTCAATAATGATGTTTATGTAATACACACCTGCACAGGTTCATGGTGCATACGGAAGTGTTGTGTGTGCATCGCGGCTGTGGCGTGTGACCCGGCGTCTTCCAGCTCATCGGCCCATGGCGGCTGCAGCAGTCTTATATCCGCGCGTTTCACTTCCACCATTTCTGAGTCAACGTCGATTACCTACCGAGAAAAAATATTTTCTTTTAATATTTTTCTATTTGGGTTTTTAAAGATAGCATATTTTAAGATAGCGATAAAATACAGGGTGTTGTTTTGGTCGGCGACAAGCGACCCAGGAGCGGTAGTACAAAATATATATTCCCCAAAAATGGACTTAATTCCATTAAATACTGTAAATATGTTGAGAAATACCTTATTCAATTTGAAATAAAATTACCCCAAAGTATGGTTACTAGGCACGTGCACAGACTAGAGCTAGGCGCAAGCCGCCATCGCCCCACCCCTTTACTCCCTCGTACTCCCGTTGAGTATTATGTCTACACTTTAGCTTATTACATGATTTTCAAAATTTTAATTTTTTAATAACAAAACAAATAAAGTATTTTTTTTATATTTTTTTATCACCAGTATCATTTGTATTATCGACCCTGAGTCGCTCGTCGCTGACCAAAACAAAGACCTGTATAGAACTTTATTTATTACACAAAAAGGTACACATTTCAATCATTCACATGCCGCGTCGCTTCTCGGTGAGCTGATCCTTAGTCGTGAACTTTAATGTGGGACCATTTCCTTGATAATGTGTTATATAGAACACTCATAATGCAATAAATCAATAGTAATATGCGATATCTGTACAATATTCAACCTCAAATGGATCCCAAATTACAAGTACGCGACTACACCTACACGTACGCAAATATGTATATGTACGCCCATAGCATAGGTATACTGACGCAGTCTGGTGCTTAATCTGATTACTGAGTAACATGTGCTATTCCAAAATGAATATGGAGAATGTTGATCAAACAGATTTTAAGTCAAAACTCAAAAAGATAATATTTTAATCCGTATAAGTGAACTCAAATGCCATAGATCCCAATATTCTAAGAAACATTAATATCAGAGATAGTTCCAACGCTATGACAGTCACTTATCAGGTAAGCTGCTGTGAAATGCCCCTATGACTCACTACATTAGGCATTTGTTATGTATTCTATGCAATACATAGATCAAATAAATAGGGGCAACCGAGATTACGTCGCTGGTGTCACATTGTTATGGAAATTATGGAGTTTGCATACAAAATGACAAAGAAAAATGTATTTCTAAGGCTTACCTTGACTCTGATCCTTATCGGAGAATTGAGCACCTCGAAAACGCGTCCTTCGACAAACACATTTTGCACATTTTCCCGGCTCTGGTCAGCAGTTCGGACCACACACGCGGAGTCTATCTGCAAGTGGCTCATCTGGGGGCTAGCGTCACTGATGACGTCATATTTGTTGACACCAAACACGTCACTGTACTCGACGTGATCGTTCTCGTGACCGTCAAACTCGACAATCACTTTACAACCGTCGGCCTGTCGTATAACGCCGGGTATGTACAGGCCGCGTTGTTTGGCGAGGACTCTGTGGTTTTGCCACTCCGAGAGATCAATGAACTGCTTCAGTTCCCTCGGGGGCGATGGATGTTGGATGATTGGCGAAGGTTGGAGCACAGGCGGTTGGTAATTCGTTTGGTACTCTATAGGTAGAGGTGCGTTCACGTTGTTGTTGTTGCCGCAATTGTTCATCTCTTCGAGTACGGATGGGTCGAACTTGCGCTTTTTTGGCAGGTTCCTGACGGGGGCTTGTGTGGGCGTCTGCTGGGCAGGCGGCTGCGGCGCGTTTCCGCTGCTGGCATTCCCGGGGTTAGTCGGGTTTGCCATGGTTAGGTTCGGTGCAGGATTAGCGGAGGATTGAGACAGGCTCACTGTGCCGACGCTGCTTATCACTGAAGCGGGTATCTATAAAAGGAGAACTATTAATTATATTGCAAGGGGAAATCTAAAGAAAAGGGACATTCCCTTCATCATAATGTAGTTTAGGGAGATCTAAAACTTACTCAGGGAACATTTACTAATTAAATAATTTAAACATATGTGACCCATTTTAGTTAACTCATGTCTACATAAATAATCTTAATATTATAAGATTCAAGGGATGACACATACCATAAGATATCATACGTTTATAGTGCAAACAGATATTCGCTAGGCCTCTTTGCTAAGCTACAAATGTCAACAGGGTCATACGTTCTGGAAACTACACACTAGAAATAGAATAAAATGCCCACTGTTCTTAGAATGACATTTATTAAAACATACATCCGAGCATACAAAATAAAGTCTTATGATTATATCCTACATACCTAAATTTACTTTGCAGTAATATTATGTAGTTATTATATGGTAGGTATTACTTTACAAAATATGTTTTGTTTTAATGTTACGATACATTGAGTACTTGTAAGGCCTATCAAGCCAATTAACTGAGCAAATTATTATAATGTCAGTAATAAATTGGAGCAAATTAATCAATCAAGTTATCTATTTCACAGTAACCACAGTTACTCAAAATTTTAATAATATAGTCACAACTTGCTTCCGTCTAATATGGTTATTTCGGGATAAGAAAATCCTGTGGTTAAATCTATCTCTGTCAGTGTAGGTTTCGAACCCGGGATCTTCGTCTCGACATTCGACGTCACTTGCCAGCTTGCCAAAGCCTTTGAGGCGGGAAAAGAAAGAAAGAAACTCGCACTTAATTATTAAATACAATGCTACCCATTGTAGGATTTCCCTTGAGATTATCAATACGACTTGAGTAAAACCAAAATGTTACGTTTGTGCGTAGAAGATGAGTCAGGGTTTCTTTTTACAATTTACATAGAAGCCATTCCGATGCTACGAGGAAATCTAGATCTGAATAATATTTCTCAGTATCTCTATAGCAACTGTATATCAATGTTGGTAAGAGTCTTTGACGTTAGGCTGGCTAGTAACCACATGTACCTACCTACAAGTACCACATGTACCTATAGTATATAATCATTGTGTTGATAGGTACTTAAATATAATGCAGGAATATTGATATAACCAAGGACGATTTTTTTTTATCGTCCTTGAATAGATTGATTTATCTAACTGATTCTCCGAACTGAAAAGGGTCTTACAATTTCCAAGATTAAAAAGTATCCAGAATATATTATAGGTGTGCCATATTTTATCCAGTTGAGATCCTTCAATCATGGTAAGGACATGTTATGATGGAGAGGGATGAAAGCCATGTGACTAAAGGAGTTCTGAATATGGAAGTGGACGTATACGGGAAGACCAACAAAGAGATGAATGGATTGTATGAAAGCTGATATGACAGAAGCGTAAGAATGGAAGAAGCGTGTATAATGCGGGGTAGGCAGCTGATGATGAATTTGAATTAAAAAAGTAGGTTAACAAATAGTTTACCTGATCATCAATATCACCGTACAACGTGTGAGTACGGTAGTGGGGGTGTGCGGGGGCGGCGGCGGAGGCCTGCGGCTGCGGGGCGCCGCCCGCGTGGGCTCGCTGCATCACCGCCTCCCGCTACCACTGATCACTCATTGCGGCACCACTTGCCTGACAACAACAAAAAAAAAACCATTTTAAATATTTACAAACATCATTGATCGAAGTGGTGCATAGAAATCTTAAGGAATATAGAAGTGACACGATCGCCCACGACAGAGTTTCGTAGAGCATAAGTAATTTCGAGACATCGTATAGTTTGTCATTTTGTGCCATAAGAAAATAAAAAACTGCTTTTTGCAATCATATCAATTTAAACTAAGATATGTTGATGACAATTTTTATTCCCATGATAAATATGTAATTAATTAGAAAACAGTATGGTGCCTATTTGATATAAGTCTAAGCTAGTAAGTTAAGTATTTCCTCTAAAATCATCCGCATCGACACGACTTTCACAGTAACCGATGAAGGTCATGTCTATAAAAATCAATGAAGGTGCCTATTCAATAGAAAATGAATTAAGTATTCAGATTCAGATCATGAACTCAAAAGTTTTCCCCGAACGAATAAACTTCATCGGCAATTGCCTACCAAATATTACAATGGAACACGAAAACCCGTTGGCAATGTCACAAATCCTCCGTTAATAAATAGTTTAATGCAAACCCGAGTCTAAATTGACAATGATATGTTCAGAAGCGCGTAAAGTGCGCGTTCGTGTTTTACGACGTAAAACAAACTCCCACCCACATATTACTACCGACACGATACGCATCACAGCTTCAATAATTATACTCATTAATCTCTTGTAACAGATCGTACAGTTTTAATATTGAGCTAACATCACGTAGACCAATTTAATGACATCACTGCCAGCTTTAAGGTGCACCCATATTTCGGTCAATCACAGTCACGTTGGTCGGACATCGACCGAACGTTGAAATCAAATCAGTAACAATCTACCTACTGTCGAAACGTTTACGCACGTAGTCCATCTTAAAAAGTGTCGTTGGTAGCTGTAGGTTTAATTCAGCTAACGATGGACAATCGGTCTTTGGTTGGATCCATTAATATAATGAAGAAAAGATTAATTTCAAATCGACTAGAATCTGGGTGTACCCTTACGCCAGGGTTGCCAGCGCTTTAGGGGGTAAAAAATAGTAGAATAGTGACTTTCTTTCACAAAAATAGTGACATAATAGTGAGTTCTTCGTCTAAATAGTGACCAAATAGTGATATATTCTCAAGCAATTTAGGAACTTTTGTGAAACCTAGTAGACTTTTTCACCATTTCAGAGCTCATTTGCAGTATATCCGTGAGAAATTTGTAGGATATGGGATGGAAATGATGGACAAGACAAATGCTACAATAAAAGTATAAGAATATTTATTAAGATACATATTTTTTTTACTTTTTGGGGATTGAAGTTGCTCGCGTCCGTAAGCTTACCCTCATGATCCTTGGGTGGTGCTAAACGAGCAACAAATTCTGATGGTAGGCTTCGGCCGCGGCTTGTCACCACCCCCCGAACTAAGCCACACCGCCAAGCGTCTGCCGTGGTCCGGCGTGAAGTTCGGGGAAGCTAATTGTGGGGTTGGGTGTAAGCAGTTGCGTTGCACTAGTGAACCGGTCTCGACGATGTAGGTAATGTGTACGGGTAGTCTCGTCTTGGAGGGTAGCGGGATCCGAAGCACGGTTCTCCGCTGGCCGACAGCAGTTAGAAGGGAGCCCAAGTAGTACGCCAGCTATCTACGAAAGGCTGTCCCGCCAACTTGCAAAAATCCCGAGGTGCTCCATCGTGCCGGTTGGCGACCGGGTGAGAGGACCCGATGGCCACAGCAGTTCGTCCCCGCAGGCTCCAGACGAGCCTCCCGTCAGTTCATCTTTCCTACGTTTGTCCCATGGTTCCTATTGCAATGCATTGCTTAACTGTCACTCACCCACTCACATATTCACTCCACATCAACATGACCAAAAGTAAAAGAGTAGCGTTAAACAGCGGAAGCACGTACTCTCACTCAAAGTGCACCTCTCTAATATTCGAGGTCAGCACTCCAATCTCGACGCCGTCCATCCCCACCTTGAGACGGACAAGCCTAACCTACTCTTTCTCACGGAGACGCAAATCAGATGTCCTCCAGACGCGGCATACCTATATTGCCCAGGGTATACCCTCGAGCACAACTTCAAACCACGCGCTGTGATCTGCGTGTATGCTCGCGATGACATCTGCTGTCGGCGTCTCCGTGGCCTTAAAAAAACAGGTTTTTCCGTCCTGTTGATATCTCAAATCCTCTATGCCTCTGTCTACCGATCGCACAGCGGTGATCAGAAGATGATCGGGCTTTTTCAATACCTAGGCGAAACGGCGGACGTGGTCCAGCGAAAATATCCGAGCGCGCAGCTGGCCCTCTTGGGGGACTTTATCGCTCATCATCGTGAGTGGTTGTACCTATACCAGGAAAACGACCTTGCTGGGAGAGAGGCGTTGAAACTAGCAATTACGCTAAATCTCTCTCAGCTCGTTTGCGAAGCCCACGCGCGTTCTGGTTGTTGCTGATCACACAGCCAACTGCTTGGACCTTCTGCTGACAACAGATCCTGAAAGGTACTCAGTGTCGGAGAATGCCCCATTGGGAACCTCCGACCACTGTCTGGTGAAAGCTGTTATGTCCTACTCTCCACCTGACCCTGGCCTAAAAAGCTCCAGGCGAGTTTGGCAGATTAAATTCAGCAGATTGGGATGAAATGATCCTTGGCGGCGAACTTGCTTTACTTCCGATGTTTTACCCGTCCAGCTGTGTGAGTGCTATATTAGATGTAATATGTTAAGCTATGGAGTATTATATCCTATTCTCCGACATATCACTCAATAGCGGTCTCCCAAGTGGTACAATGCTGATTGTGCCTCTGCTGAGGCACGTAAACAGTCAGCTTACCGGATCTGGGTGGATTCTCGCACTCGCAAAGCTCCTGACACGGGCTTGAAGAAGAAAGGCGTTAACATCGCTGCCAAATAGTGCAAAAAGGCCCTAAAGAAGGCGCGTTTCGAACATGTTGACCGGATCGGGAAAAAGCTATCATCTTAACCCTCTGGGAGTAAAGCTTTCTGGTCCGTTGCCAAATTGGTCGAGACTAATTTCTGCCACCCGACGCTGCCGCCATTGCTGAAGTCTGTTGGATCACTAGCTTACAATGCTGTATAGAAGAAGACCAATTGGTTTGCCTGTCTATTTGCAGAGAATTCATATCAAGACGCTGGTTTACAAACACTACCCACTTGCAACTGCCAAATGCCGGACATTAATATTGGGCAAAAGGAGGTTGTAAAGGTGGTCCCGACGGCATTCCAGCCGTTGTACTGCGCAATTGTGCGCCCGAATTTATTCCTGTCTTGACACTCCTGTTTCGCCTCTCACTTCAAGTTCTGAAAGTCTGGAAGCTTGCTAACGAGCAACCTGGGCCTAAGAGGGCAGCCGTGACAATCCTTCATACTATCGACCGATTGCGATCACTTCCATACTCTGCAAGACTATGGAGCGTGTATTGAATCGGAGGCTCCTGTCATACCTCGAAGATAACGAACTCCTCATCGATCGACAGTACGGTTTCCGGCTAAAACGGTCCACTGGAGATTTTCTTGTGTATACCACACATCTATGGAGCGAAGCCATTGCGAGACACGGGGAAGCAATTGCCGTTTCCCTAGATATTTCTACGGCTTTCGATAGGGTCTGGCACACCAGCCTTCTAAGTAAGCTTCCTTCATATGGAATTCCTAATGGCCTGTGCGCTTGGATTTCCGATTTTCTGAGTGAACGGTCTATACAAGTGGTCATACACGGGTGCTCGTGAGACCTATTGGCAATGAATCCGGCATTCATTGCCAATAGGTTCCTCAGGAATCAGTTCTCTCTGCAACCTTATTTCTGCTGCATATCAACGATCTGCTAAAACCCGGTATCTTTGTTTGGGTACGCAGACGACAGCACTGTTGCAGAGAGATACATTTCCAGCGTGCGAGCCACCAGTGACGAGATCCAATTGCTTCGAGAGGCCATGGTAGAGCGTTTGAACGTGACCTTACAGGGGGTCTTCGATTGAGGCAAAGCCATTATGGTCTTTTTGACGCCACCATGACACAGACGTGTCTTTTAACCGCCAAACGGAGACCATTCCACCAGGCTCCTACTTTCTGAAATATATACTTGCACACGGTCTTAACGCACCTTACGTCTAAGGAAGGTCGGAACCATCGCTACGCAACTTATACTCTCACTTGGACGGCTTTTTCGGCGGTGGTTTCGCACGCACGTAGGACGCATGTCACTGCATTGGACCGAATCGCAATCGCAATAGCTTATATTGGACGCCGCGTTACGTCACTCAGAGATGACGTAATGATGTAAATCGTACCGTTTAGCACAATAACTAAAGATTATTGTGCTACAAAACTTTGCATAACGAAAACTGAACTTGAAAGTGATATATTTTTTCTTTTTCGTTAAAGTAATTGTAGAGATACGATATGAAAAAAATTACAAGTTTACCATAGATTTATAACAATCTATGGCCAAACTAGATCTCGCACAATATATACTAAGTGATTCCGCGCGGGACAAATTTGTCCCCTACCAACGCGAGTTTATCGTAGTAAGCGAGTCTAGGTACAATTAAACCACTTCAGCAGGGGTATTTTAAAACGCTCGGATTCGATATCGGGAACGGATTCAAAAATTGACCGAGGCGATTTTCCGCAATTACTATTTTAATTTCCGAATTCGAATATTTTTGATGTTTCTTTACGGAAATATCAATTCGATTCATCGAAAAGTTATCGGAAATTAAAATAGCAATTACTTAAATTCACCTCGAAATTTTTTGAATCCGTTTCCGATATCGAATCCGACGTTTTAAAATACCCCTGCTGAGCTCCGAAATAGTGACAATAGTGACCATATTCCGAAAATAGTGAGAAAAGTGACAGGATTTTAAAATAGTGACTAATAGTGATAATAGTGACTCGCTGGCAACCCTGCGGCTTACGCTGATGTCACGGGTTGGTCGACGGCGACGTGCGGTCACTTATGTATGCAGTACGCGTAGCTTATGTCGGGTTTGCTCTGAATCATTGCTTATCTCTCAACCGCATCGTATGTTTGAGATAATAACCTTATTGTAGCAAATTAATAGGAAAGAGGCCTGTATTTTGCATCTGCATTATCAAAATAATCAGAAGTTGAGACCATTTTTTTTACTCCTGTGTAATGTGTCATCATACCTACATCAGAGGGCGAACCACAAGCTCTTAAAACAATATTATTATAACCTTATTTGACTTTTGTCTTGCTTTGACATCCGGCGTCAAAACGGGACAAAAGACAAATAAGGTTATTTTAACCTTGTTTAAAGAGCTTGTGGTAGGCCTCCTGTGTCTGCTACTAATATCGATGTAATAAATAAACTACTTTTGAGTAATGGATTTAGCATGCATATTAAAAGGTCACTAAAATGCTTTTAACGTTAAGCCAAACACTTATTCGATTATTACTTGCTACGCCCAAAATATATAAGTCTCATTTTTCATGAGTCAAAATAACGCTAACCGTGCTATTCTCACTAGCAGAACGCGAGAAAATTTCCGGAAGTCGACCATTATCTATCATCAGGTAAACAAGGTAATTAATTGTACATTCCTGTGTTACAACGAAACATTTTATTAGGGTTTAGTGCAATAAAAAAAGTGTGTATACTTGATTGTATATCATTACCGTATGTTCATACCAATAAAAAAACGAAGACAGTTTCAACTTTAGGGTATTATACATACCTATTCTCAATTGTTTAGTCAAATTGCACCCCGCACTGTAATTCAAATCAGTGCATAACGTAAAGAAAACATGCTACGCTATAATAACTCTACGCTAAAGAAAACATGCTACGCTATAATAAATTACATCATCATTAATTATGTATATTACATAAATGCTAATCTTATTTAAAAAAAAAAAAAACATAATATGTCTTCTACATTTCCTTACGTTAAAATCGAACACTCGGCAACTCCAGCTAAATATACAGTAATTTCACTAAGTACCCATAACATTAAGAATTTAGGAGCCAGACTAGCACAGACTGCTTTTAGACGATCGATAGCACTCATTTGGGTAAATGAGTCGCATAAAACTCATTACATTATTACTAACTTGTGCCGAGCAAGTAACGTCTTCCAACATCGAGTATTTAACTACTTTAATTAAATAATTTGGCCATCATGATTAATGTGTGAAGTGCGATGCAAGGCTTATCGGCAGGAATAAACCTGGCTTACCAGTTGGCTCTCGCGAGGGACGCGCGTCCTATTATAACAATTGATGTCATTGTTATTTTTTTAACCGCGAGCCAAAGTATTAAAATAGGAGTTATCTTCTAATAAATCTTAGATATCGTATCGGCAAAATTATGTATCGTTACATCCCTAGGTTTATAATGAGTAACAAACAAATAACCCGAGAAGAGGTTTGTGCGACGTTAAAAATCAACAACACAATACATTCTCAAGCTCTAAACTCAAACAAAGAAATTATTAAAAAATATGATTTTGATCCTGACCAGAGACAAAACTGAATCAAACTATAATTCAGTAACAAATAAAAAGAAACCTAAAAAATATTTGTCACCTATTTCTTGCAACCATAGAGGTAATTACACTAAAGTCGCATATCCTTAATCTATGACTAAAGTATAAATAATAATCGTGTAAGAAGACAGAGAGAAGAACTGAGATAAGGACAGAAACGTGGTCTTTTACGAGTGTCAGCGAGTTTTGAAACGAGCTATTCTCGGGATTTCTCTACGCGACAGGGTCCGAAACGAAGAAATTGGAATAAGCTACGGATGTAGCCCGTAGAGCCAGTTGCTGAAGCAAAGCCTCATCGCTCGAAGAGCCGATATCCGATGGGGAAGAAAAGTTATCGAGTGGGACTACTTCCCACCAGGTGGATTGACGACCTGAAGTCGCTGGGAGCCTGGATGCACGCGACTTTAAACTGTTCGAAGTGGAAATTAACGGGGGAGGTCTATGTTCAGCAGTGGACACCCTTGGGCTTAATATGATGAAGAATGAAGTTGAACTGATAATGAAGTTAATTTCAACTAAATAGTTGCTTTATTTTTCTTCCAGAACAAAAGAAGGGTTCCCATATTTTCTAAACCCTAATTTACAAGCACTAAAATAAAAATAATCTATCGAGAAAAACGTTCTTTTAAAGTCTGTCCATAACGCCTAATGTGTTCCTTTGCTGGAAGTTATCGTTCAAAATATCAATTTATTGCACCAATTTCCATTCTAGTATTCCATTAAGCAATTAAAGCAGTGCTCACAATGTAAAATTAAACGCGGCAACAATTTATGGCAGCAGAGTCAAATGAAACATGTTATACTAGACTGGGCAAAAAATATACAGAAAAACCACCAATCACAATGAGTATTTAGAATCAAGAGATAATAAAAGCTGAATATAATACCTACATTATACGGTAGTTTACATTTAGTGAAGCGCTCGTGGTGTAGCATGATTAGCCGTTCTTAATCGATCGGCAAAGTTAAGCTACCACCGTCGTGGTCGGTACCTGTTTGGGTGACCGCCTAGTGGTATTTCAAATCGAGCGTTTCCGTGCTTCGGAAGGCACGTAAAGTCCCGGTTATCACTTAATTGTGATAGTCGTTTAAGCAAGTTGGGAGGCCAACTAGGCGGCTTGAAAACTTCAACAGTATGTTGATCACTAGCCTATCTCCGCAGTGGGCACGCGTGGTGGAGTATTGCCCATTCCCTTTCACCCTCATTTGTGAAAGGAGGCCTGTGCTCAGCAGTGGGATATTTATAGGCTGATGATGATACATGTTAGTTGGGTGTTACATATTTTATTACGTTAGTTGCATCGACGAATAAAACAACTGGATTCCATGCGTAAGTTTGCTATTGAGAATTTAAGAGAATGCAGCCTCTAAAATACGATATCCTTTATGATTGTGATTGATCAAACGCACGTACGTCATCTGATACAATAATTTAATTAGCTAATCGTTCTTACGGAAAGTCGAACAATTTATAATTTTAGTTAACATTCCAAAGGGGATTATGATTTTTTTGCTTCAGACTTTTCTACAACTGCATTCACATTCGCACAACAGTTAGCTATTTTAAGTTAATTCAAAATAGATTTAGCTCGGATCAATAACCTGGGGGCTAGAGGTCTTTATCTTTTGTCTCTTTTTCAACTCACGACTTGAATAAGTATTTTATTACGTAGATTGCACCTGTATTTGCGTATTGTAATATATCTTAGTCACTGATTTTAAAAAACCAGAATGGTTGTGTTTATTTACTTAACATTTATGTTTCCTCAATGGGATTTAAGTCTTCATTTATTTCGGAAACGTCTAGACTGCTGGAAATCAGGATTCTGATCAGATGAATTGGACGATTCATCTGATCAGAATCCTGACAATTTGGATGAGCAGAATTTTATATAGATGACGTATTTAATGTGTTTTCTGTTACAGCTGTTAAATTAGGCTATTCACGGGTTCTTCGGTCAAACAATAAAATTTCCAAACGTTCTATGTTCCTCGTCGTTTTAGGTTACCTAGTACCTATGTCAGGAGATCTTTTGTTGCAAGATAATAGATCTTTTGTTTATCTGGCAGTCCACCTCCAGCAACATGGTACCAGTCAATGCTGCTCCCTTATCTCTCTTGCTTTGAGACACAATTCTAAGAATGTCCTGACTGACTGATTCATCAACGCAGCTCAAAGAGCCGAAACCGCTTGAACTACAAACTTGAAATTTTGCACACAGGTTCCTATTCTACCTTAGGCATCCACTATGAAGGGATTTTTGGAAATTCCATATTTAAGGGGCTGAAAATGGGGATTTTATTTCTATGAAAAATCTTATTTCTCGGGTTTATAAACTTGATGTTTCAAAACAACCCCTATTAGGGGGTTTACGGAATGTTAACGTTTGAATGGAAGAAACCTAACGCGCGGTCAGATTAACTAGAAACTGGGTTTCTCGAAAATCGACCCCTAATGGGAAAATAAGGGGTAATTATGTTTTGGGGAGGATTTTACGTGTCTCGATTAACTACAATTGGTATACAATTACATTACTAAGGGGGTATAAAGGGGGCGCCGTGTGAACCCGCGGGGCAGAATGCAAGTTATGTATATTGAAGGATAGATCAAAACAACATGAGCATTATTAACAAGTCTCAATTGGGTTCAGTGACTGTACGTTTTTCCAGATAATTTGAAGTTTAATCATCACATTTTGTTTGGCAGTTGTGTCGACATGTTTTATTTTCGGCACTACGCTATAGTTTATATTGCATGAGCCGAAGTGCTGAGTTTTGCCGGTGCCTCTGTTTTTTTTTTATTAGATGGTCTTGAGCTTGACCACAATCCTGCTTGATGATAAGCGAAGATGTAGTCCAGGATGGGCCGCGCGTGCTCATAAGATGCCTATTCACTCTGGCCTTGAATGAACCCATGTTGTAATTGTCTGGAAACACGTTGTCCGGGAGAGCATTCCACAGATTGGCCGTGCGTATAAGAGGAATTGAAACGCTTGGCACGGCAAGAAGGAATGTCAACGACAAAGCGTTGGAGACCCTTCCGACGCCTAGTGGTCCGATACAAGAACGGGGGCGGAGTTAAGGTTGGTTTCCGAATGGGTGGTAAATTCAGTACCTTCCCATACACACACTTCCGTACAGGTCCATTAAACTGAATGAATAGTTTTAAGTTGGACACAAGTGCCAGTTTCTTTTAGACGATTTGTTCCTAGCTGATCATTAAAATACCTATAGTTACATGGTTTCTCTGGATACTAGCAAGATTTTGTACATTTAATTCAAGAATGTTGCAATGGTAATCACGCGCAATGAGATTTCCCATCCATTAACCATTGATATATCCTAATTTTATTAAGGTTTGCCTTATTTACTATAGTGCAAAATGTATGTTGAATAACAACACATTAACCTTCAAATAAACTTAGATGACGTCATTTAATGGTATAATTAATTGGATGAATGAAAAATCTTAGTTTGAATGATATAACTGTTGTAGCATGAAACCTGGGATTTCCTTATGATAAATTAACATAGTTGTAGTGTTATTTATTTTAGAGCAAAGAAAATTTACATTCTTACTTAATCATAGATAACCTGACAAATACTTAACATGTGAGTGTTAAAATTAAAAACCTAAAAACCATAGACATTTTTAGACATTGTTCTAACAGTTAGAAGTGGGATAAGGAAAAATTCCTAAAAATATATTTAACTAAACAGACTTTATGAACTTGTACTTAGTTGAATATTTTAATTAATAGTGAACTTTATTAGTGTTTTGATTCATAGTATGATTTCCCAGCACAGTGTAAACATTTGTACTATAAATAAATATTATTTGTAGTATGTACTAGTACTATGTACATACCTAAGTACGAATATAGAACCATCTATACATTTATACAAAATAAAGACTACTTTGTTTGTAATTTACGATCTTTATGAAAACTTATTAATATTCTTCAATGTATATTGAAGAATATTAATAAGAAAAAAGTAATGACATGAAAAAAATTACGTTTATACTTGGTAGAATTATCATAAATGTTATTAATACACTGATTTGCGTTATCGGATGCTTGGTCTTAGTCATCACTTAAAACACAACAGGTTCAAACATGTTTAGTCTAGGGCCCATTAGTTGGCCTCGGTCGATGGAAATTACTCATGGACTATAATGTAGACTGAACAATATCACTGACATACATAATATAGATAATAATCATGTACAAATTTATATGTATGTATATAAATAAGGTAATGTTTAAAACAATAAAACTGATAGGTACATCACATACTATTTCCTAAGTACATGATTATGAGAAAAACAAAATTGCCTTGATAAACATACCGGGCAATAAATATACTCCATAGAAGAAGCTTGAAAGTAGATAAAATATTATCTGTAGGGACCCGGAGGAAAGCTATCCTTCAATACTTATTGCAATCTCTTTTACTGTTTATCATATATTTTGTTTAGTGTATGTCTATGGTATTCCCAAATTACATTTAGACTCAGGTTACTACCAACATAATGGCAATGTTATAAATTTTAAGGTTTAAATATGGACATCATTATGATGGAGTGGAATAATAATGTTAACCTACTTAGGCATGAACATTGCAATGTTCAAAATACATTTGTATTGGCATTAAATAATGGTAGTTTTGACCATATTCAGTGAGACAAACTTACAAACCCAAAGTATGTTTTTGTTGTAGGTTATATTCTATCATATAAACAATTTCTGACTTTCTCAATACCTTTTTTATTTTATATACTATATTATGCACTCACACATTTTGCATAATGTTGATTAATAAATCAATTCAGTAGAAGCAATGCAAATCAGGTAAAACCTGCCCCCGCCCAGTGCAATTACAAACACATTTTATTTATTATATTAGCATGATGATAAACAAAATATTATGGGTGAGACTTACCAGCATATCATTTGTTTTCAACAATGTATTCCACCTCAAACTAGATGTTTGGGTTTCAAAGTAACACCTTTGTCTATGGCAGTACAGTGTATTATAAAAACATTAGGTGGTGCAAGGCTGGTGGCAGTGCACCGTGCAGCGTTCGTGTAGTGTAATCAGCTGATAAGAGCGATGTAAACGCGGCGAGGAGCGTGTGTACACAGCACAGGGGCGCTGCACACGATCGGCGCATGCTTACAGATTTACTGAAATCAATTAGCCGCGAGCGAACCTGTGCAACGCGTATATAGCCAGCCCGCGCCCGTGGCGACGGCGACGCGTGCTTCTCACTCTATGCTATGACTAATGTGACGTGCCGCCGAGTGCCGACCACCACCACGGCTGCGCCACACGATGCACAAAATCGAATACCATTACTTATTCACTGTTGCATGTTTATTGTCATGTGCGGCCTACATGCGCAGACATCATATTTTAATTTCGTATCGTGATACTCGAATCGCCAAGTGGGTTGGGTACTCACCGTCGCTTTCCATTGTCCCGAACGCGGCGCACAGTGTAAACAACTGAACGAATTGAACCACATAATAAAACAAAATGGAAGTCCAACTCGCCCGCGTCGAGATGAGAAATTATATGAGCTCTCTCGAGTTGTA
Organism: Polyploca ridens; assembly: GCA_951394255.1. Taxonomy (NCBI): domain Eukaryota; kingdom Metazoa; phylum Arthropoda; class Insecta; order Lepidoptera; family Drepanidae; genus Polyploca; species Polyploca ridens. The sequence goes on along the minus strand of OX596264.1, from coordinate 8,055,165 downwards.
AAACGTCGTTACTATCCTATCCTATCGTAGTATTTTAGCAGCCCCCCCTCCAGTCCAGTTTATTCTCTGCCGTCACCAGATTAGACGTTCACAATCACAAAGCGATATATGCTATTGTTCACCGAATACAGAAACACCACGAAACGAATAGTCGAATGTCAAATTACACAAAAATTAATATCCACTTGAAAATAATAATCATTGAAGCGTTTGACGTTCCGAGACACAACACCCACATCAAAAAATTCTACATGGCGACTGGCCTGGCCCAGCTTTCAATAATTTCCACTCGAACATATTCCCATTTCACTCGTTCACCATTCATTTAATTATTACCTGTATAAGCGCGAAAGAGACAGCAATATATAAATATTTCCTATGTATGAATAGAATCGGTGTTGTGAAGTGTCCCTCTCCCCGGTGCGCGGCGATGGCCGAGCCGAGTTGAATGGACCCGAGAAGCGTTCAACCATTGGATCGATGAACATCACGTGACACAAATATATCGCGCTATGTAAAGTCCGCGAATATTTGAATTTTTGGTAAAAAATATTTCAATTACAACAGTTTTTGGAATGAAAGTGGAATTGTTTTGTTTGTAAAATGGGATACTTAAGTGACAAAATTAAATAACAGTTGATGGTGTATTATTCTAAGCTTATTAGGTACTCAATATTCTATTGGGGTAGGTACCCCAGTTATGAGCTTAGTAAATAGGAAACAAATACATTTATTTGGGAAAGCTGTTTTGTTATCATGATTACATTCAAAATCAAAATCAAAAAGTCATTTATTCAGTTTAGGCCCTAGTAAGGCACTTATGAACGTTATATTGGTACATACAGTTGAATTTACCACCGGTTCGGATACACTTAAACTGAGAAGACTCCGGCAAGAAACTCAGCAAGGTTTTTTTTTTTTTTGTGGAAGATCTTTTAATATTACAGCTTTTTTTCCAAATACTTATACAATATTTACATATATTTATTTATATGCTTATTCGTACAATTGTCACTTAGCCAGGGGGATGCAAGTGCAGAGAGAAGCTACTACAACCATATATTCTTGTCTTCCACGTAATGAGCCACCTTATAGTAGGCTTTGTCAATTAACCTCTGCTTAATGAAATCTTTGAATTTATCATAAGACATTTTAGTTACTTCGAGTGGGATTTTATTATAGAATCGAACGCAATTTCCGAGAAAAGACTTATTAGCTTTAGATAACCTGAATCTAGGTGTCACAATTTTATCTATATTTCTTGTATTTAAGTTATGGCGGCTACTATTAATTTCAAATAAATTTAAGTTTTTACGGACAAACATAATATTTTCATAAATGTACTGTGACGGTAACGTTAAAATTTTAAATTCCTTGAATCGACTTCGTAGTGATTCGCGAGGACCCAAACAATAGATTGCCCGAATTGCACTTTTCTGCAGAATAAATATAGTTTCAAAGTCTGCAGCTGAGCCCCACAGCAGAAGACTGTAGGACATTAAACTATGGAAATAAGCAAAGTAAACCAACCTGGCTGTAGCCACATCTTTTATTTGTCTAATTTTTCTAACTGCGAAGGCGGCGGAACTCGGTTTACTAGCTAATCTTTCTATATAAGGACCCCATTGTATTTTACTATCTAATGTAACGCCGAGAAAAACTGCCTTATCCACTTTTACCATCGACAAAGATATGAGTGTGATTAGGGAAAGAAAACCTTATACATTTAGTTTTACACACAGATATTAAAAAAAGTCGGATATATTCTCGCTAACAAAAAACTGTGTCGCTCGAGTCGGCCACCACGCTGTACGTACATGCCGGCACGCACACATTAGTTGAGCGCGAGTAATCGACTCTGTGTAACGACGACAGAGTCTAATTTCCCGCGGAATAGCCAACTAAGGTGTGCGTGAGAGGTGGCCGACTCCATAGACACAGTTTTTTGTTAGCGAGAATATGTCCTCCGTAGTCTGTGGTTTTACAGGAATTAAGCATAAGATTATTGGCGGCAAACCATTTTGATACAGCTGATAAGGTGTCATTGAGCTGCGTAAGGTCTGTATCTTTTCTATTGACCTTAAAAATTAGAGAAGTGTCATCAGCAAATAAAACTATATCCGACAATTCATTTACCATATACTTAGGGCAGATCATTAATATATGCCAGAAACAAAAAAGGGCCTAAAATTGATCCTTGCGGTACGCCCGTTTTCACTAAAGACCCTGAGGACGTAGTACCACTAATACCTACTTTTTGTTGGCAACTAGCATTACAATCATATGTTTAAGTATCTGTCACTAATTACCAGTCACAAAGTAGGCTCAATCGTATGTTCAGTCATATTATAGGAGCTGCTTAGGTGGGCACCCGATTTTGGCTGACTAACCGATAAATACCATACCCCATACCTACTAAACAAGCATTAGCATGGTAAAAACCATGACTGAAACTGAATCGATTTGCTAACTTTCATTGCCAACGGAGTGAGGCAGTCTATGGATCATCGGTACTGTACATGATCGAACGCAGTGGGGCGTGCGTGCCCTAGACGGGCCATCTTTATTGGGGCCCTACTACCTGACTGCGGCGAAGCCAAAGCTCTAAGGTTTTTTTACGTATTTTTGCTTACATACGCTCGGAGCTCCGTGTCCAAAGAGTATAGTAACTATACCAAAAGGAACCCGTATCTTTGATACGGGCTCCTTTTAGACGTTACGCCTCTGAAGGTGCGTTCGAATTGGGCTACGGTAGCAAAAATAACAGTCAAAAATGCCAAAAACGATCACATCTGGCGTTCGATTTGGAGAGTTGTGGGCGAAATTGTCGTTTTGAACTGTTTTCATTCACCGTTCGTTTTGCTTGGAAACAGTTAAAAACGACATCGTGAACTGCAAATTTTGACCCACCTCGGAGGCAGGGTCGTTTGTGATCATATTTTGACATCTTTAAATTGACAGATAAGTTTTGGCTAACGATTACTTTATTAATTAAGCTGTTGCACAGACTTAGTAGAGATGCTAACGTATAGCTGTTGTAATGTACTTCATCCCATGAATAGTAGCGACGTCGAATGCCGTGGCGAAGATTAGGGTTCGAATCCTATGAGCTGGAGCTTTCGGTGAAGAAAACGTCATGAGGAAACCAATAACTCAGTGGTAAGGTACTTTGTAGTACCTGCTTGGTTTGCTACCACCTTCAAGTTGAAAATCGCCTACTTACTACTGTACTAGTAGGTCTGGCAGTGTATCCAGCTCGATCTCCCTATAGAAAAGTTTTTTTTTTCCACCACTAAGGTGGCAAACAAGCATACGGCCCGCCTGATGGTAAGCGGTTACCGTAGCCTATGGACACTTGCAACAGCAGGGGTATCACTCGCGCGTTGCCGACCCAGCTGAAATCTCATCACACCCTTTTTGAAGAACCCCATGCTGTACTCCATTGGGAAAACCACGGCAGGTAAACAGTTATGTTTGGTTTATTTTTAATGTTTACATTTTATTCTTACACTGAAATAACTTCCTTTATACCTGTAAAATTAAAACAAAAAAAATAAAAGAAATCAAAAGGTTTTCTATTTATTTATTGGGTATGAAAATATATCCTAGTTACTTAATATTAAGTAATGACTATAAAACAAGTCTGTTACTACTGAATGACAAGAAAAAATACATAGTTCAGTTTAACTCAGAATGTATTCGAAACATTTATAATTTTTAACTACATCTTTTGAGTCACATTTTGTTAACTGTGCTTTGAAGTGCATTTCTACAACTATTATTAGCTTAAAATGTGAAGCAGTTTTATATCTATTAACACCAATTTCCTAAAGTAAATAACTTAAACAATACAAATCTTAAATATAAGAGTTCTATGGAATACTAGAAATTTTCAATGCAAAGTTTTATAGAGTTTTATTTTAATAAAGCAGTGTTTTCAAAAGTTTAGTGATAGTTTATATTAGCGTTTACAATAATATTTAAACATAAAAATTTATAGCTTTTTCTTTATTAGATGCCCAGGCCAAACACAGATACAATACAGTACATAGTTTTGTTCTCCCAACGCACTGTGCATGAGCCATCAGTATTGTTATCCCAGAAGCATGATGACGCTGTATGAAGTCCTGCACCATTCTTTTGCATGATTGTGCATGTCACTGAAATAACAAAACAGGTATAATTGGGCATATTATCATTTGGCATTGAACAACATAACTGCTTACACATGGTAAGCCAAATTTATATAGCCAGAGCAGCCGCCAAGAGAATATGTTCAGAACTTCATTTACCCATTGGTTTTCACAAGGGATGCATGTCCTATAATAACAATTGATGTCATTGTTATTATTTTAACTGCGAGCCAAAGTATTAGAAATAGGACATTCATTAAACGATGCCTAAGAAAATACAGAACCATCCTGTGAAAGTGCCTATCTTAATCAGATCGGCTGTTTCTATGATTTGGCCAATATTAAGGCGCCGATCCCACTGAAAAGAGTTCTAGAGTTCAGAGTTCTGCATTCCGCGTTGATTGTAAGCTATGTGGCACCTTATAAAGTAAAAAGAGTGTATGATGTGTGATCAGTAGCGAATATTGCAGAACTCTAGACTGCTTGCTGTGTGCACAATAGTCAACATGGAATACAGAACTCGGAACGTGGAATTCTAGAACTCTCTCTGTGGGATCAACGCCTAACAGGTGACAGAAACGCATTCTCTCAGCAGGCGCACTGTGTTCCTGTTGGCTCACCCTTGTTTTAACTAGAGTTTCAACCTAAGTCAACCAGTAGTTACCCTTGTGGATTATAAATATAAAAACTATGGAAAGTAAATATTTTAAATTAAGAACAACATGTGACTTTCATCCATTGTTTAGCTATCATCATTTAAGTGTATCTGAATTTCAAATAAATGCCATAAATCTCAAGAAAAAACCAGTCACATTTGAATAAATATTTTTGGGTTACATTTTATTGAAGAAGGTAGGACATAACACGGGTGAAACCACAAGGCTCGGCTTTAGGTAGTAGCTAGGAAGTAACTGTACATACCAATATATTTATAAGGCTTCTGTAGCTTCGTCAGTTGACCCAAACAGGACTCCACAACAGCCGAAGTCCATTGATTTACTTTGTTATGCTGATAAGCGGTACCACCGATAGAATTTTCAATTGCTTCCTTGATAATTTTACTCACATCGTCGACAATGAATTGATTCTGAAACACGTCATGTAGCTGTAGTAGGAATCAATATTTACTAACCATCGGACAAAAGCATGTCCTTAGCATTACTTACCTCTTCGGCCAAATCGTTACATTCTTTGACTTCCATGATTTAAACGACTTGTCGAGATTTTTGGAAATCGTTTGATTTTTACAAAAAACAACAAAATTTTTGACCCTCAATAAAATCACTTCACTTCTTATTTGAATGGCGCCAGGTGTGTATAATTTACACAATTCCGCCAGTGTCAGGGTTATAGAGGATACACGAAGGAGATTGATCGGTAAAAAAAAAATAGCACAGTTTATAATTGCCAAATATATCGCTGATGGCCGGTACCCAAGCTATAATCTGACTGACATTTAGTTTAGTTTTCTAAAAGTTGGCACCATTCAAGTAAAAAAAAAATCTGTTGAATAGAGCATGGTATAATTATATCTGGATCATGGAATAGAGGAAATAGCCGGTAATGCATGAAATCTTTAAGGGCTTATTACACCTTCCTATATTTAGGATCCTAACTAGGATGGTTCTAACAAGGAAGCAGGAAGCTACTTATTACACTACACTATCTTGCTTTCTAACTAGGACGCGGCAAAGAATAGCAACTATACTTAAAGCGGGACGGACGACTCGTAGGGATGTAACAAAGGTCGATTTAAAAAAAATATAACTATACTTACATCGATGTTCTTCCGATGTTTTAAGTTTTTTATTCTCTCAAACTGATCACACAAATAAAAATTTTAATGAATACCAATGAGCTCCTTTATGTTAAAATAAAACAAAATTGAACTTTATGTAAGTAAGTAGCAAGTATTAATTTATAAATAATGTAGTACTTTCAATGTACGGATTATTTTTCTATTATTCTTTCTTGATTACTAATGACCTATACATTCATCCCTCAAAATATACGCCAAGACTTTAGAAGGGCCTTATATAATTATTTCAAAATATCGATGTTTTGAAATAATTATACAGGGTGTTGTTTTGGTCGGCGACAAGCGACCCAGGAGCGGTAGTACAAAATATATATTCCCCAAAAATGGACTTAATTCCATTAAATACTGTAAATATGTTGAGAAATACCTTATTCAATTTGAAATAAAATTACCGCAAAGTATGGTTACTATGCACGTGCACAGACTAGAGCTAGGCGCAAGCCTCACCCCTTTACTCCCTCGTACTCCCGTTGAGTATTATGTCTACACTTTAGCTTATTACATGATTTTCAAAAAAAAAAATTTTTTATTTTTATTATTTAAAAAAAATAAAGTATTTTTTTTATATTTTTTTTAGCACTAGTATCATTTGTATTATCGACCCTGAGTCGCTGACCAAAACAACGACCTGTATATTGTACGGATTATTTTTCTATTATTGTTTTTTGATTACTAATGACCTATACATGCATCCCTCAAAATATACGCCAAGACTTTAGAAGCCTTATATAATTATTTCAAAACATCGATGTTTTGAAGAACAATGTTACATCCCTAAACGTCCTAAATCGGAGCGACGCGATTACACTTTCCTGTTTAAGGAAGCAGAGCGGTTGGGACCTTCCTATCTCACTACTTAGGACACTAACCGTTCTTTCTGCGATTACACGTTCCTATTTCCTAGTTAGGATCCTAAAAATAGGAAGGTGTAATAAGTGCTTTACCAAAACTCGACTAACTACTTTTTCATGGCAGCCAGCTTTACAAAGAAAGTTTGTTTTTTTGTGAATGTCTACATTAGTCTGTGGTCTTTTTTTATTGACACTAGCAATATTTTAAATAAATGTCATGCACTTATTAAAAACTTCGAAATACTCTTTGGTTAAAATTGGTTGTCATTTTATTGTCTTTTTTGAGAGGTGAACATGGATATTTTCAGTTTCATAAATTAATAATTATGGCTTCATCAGTGCAAAACAGTAGAGTTTCGCCTTCAGGATATTGTGTGTGTTGTAGAGTGTGCAATATGTGGTGTTGGAGAGCCTTCAAGTGGCTTCCAGTGTTGTTAATTGTTACCATCATATCTTGGTCTTATTATGCCTACGTTTACCAGTTGTGCATTTGTTAGTATCTACATATTATTAGTATTACATTAGTTTCTTGAGGAAGTTTGCGGAATTTGTTAAATTTGATGATATTTTTTAGGTACCATTGAGCAGAGTACGGCTCAACAATCCATCTATTTATTGTTATATCACATTTTACTTATAATGTTCGCTTGGTCTTACTGGCGAACCATTTTCGCGGATATAAAGCCAATTCCAGACAAGGTGAGTGCAAATTAATCTTCCTATTCTCATATCATTGACAAAAAAGTTAATATGAATCTATTGTACCTATTCTCTTTGTCAATAATTGATATTGTATGGATTCTGAGAATGTGTGTCATGGAAGAACATTAGCAAAGAAGTATTGCTATGCATATATTAAAATTATAAGTGAAATTATTCATTACTGCATAGAAACTTTTGTTTATGCTTCTACTTTGTTTCTCAAATAATGTTTACAAATAAGTTATAAAATGATGCCAAAAATATTAACATAACAGAATGACCTATTTTTAATTTGGAAATTTTGACAACCATGCTATAGACTTTTATTCAAAACTAGATGTTGCCTTCAGTTTTATCTGCATTATGATGATGAAAATGGTGTCCCTTGAGTTAAACTACCTACAACCATGCTAATATTATAAGTGCATAAAGTAGCTCTGTCTGTTACCTTTTGACACTTAAACCTCTGAACTGTTTGTGATGAAATTCGGCACATAATTAGCTTATTCTATGGAGGGATGTAGGCTAGCTGCTTCATATCCCTGGATAGTCTGTGAAACTGGATACAGCTAGTATTCCATATAGAACTAGAAGAAAAAGAGAAGTTAATAACCCTCCTTCCAGGTCAGTCGGGTAAAAATGCATGCCTATTTCTTTCAAAATTAATCAAAAAGTCATTTATTCAGTTTAGGCCCTGCACTAAGGCACTTATGAATGTTGTATCAAATGTTATATCTACAACCATTCAGTTACATGATGGGTGACAGTTTTAATAGGAATTAAACCAGTGTAGACTTTGACCTATCATGAGTGATTTTTGTCTTTGTTATCTTAGTTATTCTATCAAAAGTGAGCACAGTCATCATCTGACTACCCTCCACCATCATTACCATCTGATTATGGTAATAAAAAGATTCATACATTAACATAGATGGCCAGTGTGATCTTTATAGAAATACCCTGTAAATCTTTGGCAGTCATAATGGAGGAAACTTAACATGAATATTTATGAATGCTTCAGAATAATAAACACTTGATTGGCCTTTTTACATTATAACAGTAATGAGATACATATTTATATCTAAAGATTTTCCTTTGATTAGTATCTTGTGGAACAGTGTAATGATTTGCTTTCTAGGTTAACTTTGATAACATTCGTACATTTACCTAAATAATTAAGAATGTGAGTAATATTTGAACTGTATTTAAGAGAAACAGTGTACTATTGCTCTAAGAAAATGGCTTATATTGGCTGGCAATGATGTGTGTGATCAAAATCACTGGTTTGCTAAGATGTGGCCGAAGATGGTAAGCATGCAAAGCTGAAGAAGCAAAAGTGTACTGGTTCTCAAGTGCAGCTTACAAAACATTTTACCCTGACATGCAACATATATTATTCTTCTGCTCTTATTTTCCATAATAAATTCTGTTTCTAAGTTGGCAAACAAGCATATGTCCCACCTTGCCAAGATCATTTCTACCATGTTCTCATCAAAGTATACTTTTGTCTTACAAGTCATTAGAATACTGAGAGCTTAAAAAATAAAAGTAATTTAACTCATTATTTATCTATACAAAACAAGTATAATTTTCCTGTTAAACTGTTCATTAAACTATTCCTATTGTAAATTACTATGCATTCCAAACTGTGGTAAGACATTATTATTTATTTCATTATGTTTATTATCTGGCTGCATGAAACGAAAACAGCCTTATAAACAGTGTGATTTCAGAACCTATATTTAAACAATTGAATCAATTGATGTAAAGGTTTCCTTGAATCAATTTGAATGATTCTGGCAGGCAAGCATGAGGAAATACATGTCGATATTAATATGGGGAAGACCAAAGATGGATATGAGAGGGCATGGGGTGATTGAAGATTTGACAGGAAATCGAAAAATCCATAGCAAATGATATAAATAGGGACAACGCAAGGGTAGGATGAGGGTGATAATTTTTTCCTTTATTTCAGTACAAATTGCCAGATGTAGAGTTAGAAAAATTGCTCAGCGCTGAAACAGAAGAAGCGCAGCGGACAATACTGGACAACTTTGCTAAAGATCTACCAATAGTCACTAGGTAATAGTTCACTACTTTTCTGATTAGTCCCAAAGCTAAAGAAAAATTGTCTTTCAAATCATCATTCTCAAGCCTTACAATCAGGAGATAAATATAAAGGAATATAATCAAATATTGAGGTATTTGATTAATATTATAATTTAAAAGGATTTGGTAGACTTTATAGAACAGTTTACCTAGGGAACTGTAAACCAAATATACACAAAATGTTAAACGGATTAAGCCTATCAAAAAGTATATGCTGGGAATGGAAGGGGATGAATTTAGTTATGTGTATCTGTAGCATAAGTTCCGCAAATAAAACTATAATAATCATCAACATGTATAATGAACTCTCACCGGACACATAAGCCTTTCAAAGGTGGTAATGTAAAATGTAATTTTGGTAAATTAAATAATAATTTAATATAATTTTTCTCAATTCTAGACTCGTACAAACAATAAGAAAATACAGCATGCGCTTTTTTAAATTGGAAAGCAAAAAATATATTTTAGAAAAGTTTGCGGACACAATACCCGTTTTAACTAGGTTTGGTCACAATGATTACAGTGTAGCTAGAATTGAGAAAAATAACGTAGATAATGAATAATTGCTTTATTATGTAGTTTCATAGCTATGTTTACATGTAGTGTGAATACATGTTACATGTCCCAGGATATTATGATTAATTAAAATACCATTTGTATTTAATGATGTAACTGATAAATCATTAGCAAATTGTTACCCATTTGTATATTTTAATTAGGTAATTTGATTACTATACAATTAGGTATAAAATATGTCGGACTAAAGTCGACAAAATCTGATGCTCGTTTTGACAGCACATTTCCATCAGTGTCTCAAAAAAGACACAAATATAGTGCGATTAGAAGAGACGGAGACACCCTCTTGTCAACACCCTCTTGTGTGTTGTTGTTGAGTCTGTTGTGTACTGTCGCGAACTTTAATTTGGGACCCATTTAAGGTTGAATATCGTACAGCAACTGTATAACCTTATGAGGTACTATTTTAGCGTGGAAGTTGGTAATGATATTCACACGTTGCGCGTCGTGTGCTGACGATGACGTTACTATTGCTACTGGAGATTTCGACGATATTTTGAGAGTTCTTAGAACATATCTAAGACATATTTTAAGGCGATGATAGCTCAGTGGTAGTGACGTCGGATACCGAGATGAAGGTCCCGGGTTCGAATCCTACAATGAGCTTGAGCTTTCGGTGAAGGAAAAATATCGTGAGGAAACCATAGCACGGTGGTAGGGTACTTTGTAGTACCTGCCTGGCTGGCTACCCTCAAGTTGAAAATCTGTCGTCAAGCACCTTTCGGTGTGTTCCGATAGCTGCACTTGAGAGCCATATCCTTCTAGGCTTTGTGTGCTTAACACCTTCGGCTGCATCATCACTTACCATGGTGAGATTGCGGTCAAACATAGGCCTATAAAAATAAAAAAAACATAGGTCTCAAATTAAAGCTGGCGACTGTACAAGTGTAATTGATAAAATGAATTATAATGTTGCAGGACAATGTCAGGGTCTGTGCGATACTGCAACAGATGCGTGCTAGTGAAGCCCGACAGAGCGCACCACTGCAGCATCTGCTCCCGATGCGTGCTCAAAATGGACCACCACTGTCCGTGGGTCAACAATTGCGTGTGCTTCCACAACTACAAGTTTTTCATGCTCTTCCTCGGTTATGCTCTATTCTACTGTATGTTCATCATGGCTACCTGCCTGCCTTACTTCATTAAGTTTTGGAAGGTAGATTTTTATACTTTTTATTTTTCTATCTGGTACTGTCTTTTTGTGTCATTGCACCGCGCACCGTTTAACTTTCAATGCATCTGATATAAGCCCCGCAAATTGCTAATGCGGTGCAACCATGTCTCATTAACGTCTGCGTGACGCGTCAGCCTAACTAAAATATCCCTTTCGTACCTGAATAATACGATAGTTAGTTCATTTTTTCTAAAATTCTACAACGTAGTCTACACACCTGGATGTCACGAACATGCTATGCACTTTCTATAAGTTTTAAATATGTTTTCCTATGATACTTACCGTACATAATAAGATTTTATAGGAAAGAAAAAGATTTGGACGGAAAAAAGTCTCAGGTTCGAAAGGGATATACACTTAGCTAGCTTAACTGACGGGGCTGACGTCAAAATGGCAATTTGCGGGGCTTATATATATATATATGTACCTTATTCATTGGAGAAGGGTATTAATTAAATATCTAGAAGAATGGATTATACTTTTATTGTTGGTATTTTGTGAAATCATCAAAACTTTGTAGCTTATAAAATAGAGTTTTAGTTGTATTATAACAAATTACAGATGTATCAGGAATACAAGAACGCCCACTGCGACCGTTTGCTCGGAAATGGCACTTATTCTAAAATATGCATGGAAATGATTAACGTAATTTTCTTTATAATTTTTCTGTTCAACATTTATTTTCAACCTTTGCCTGGTACTGTAGACAACCTATGAGAGCAAATTACACTGGTTTTCATACGTCAAACTTACTTGCATGGTTATCAATTATCATAAATGTGGGTAAAATGGCCTATACCATTGGCCCAACATGAATTTGGCCCTAAAAATACATGAGTAATTGTGCATGTTTATTACAATGAAACATTTTCAAAAATCACCATTTGTGTTCTAAATTACGAACGAATGAATTGAATTTAAATCCTATTTTTATAGACACTTTACAGTATCTACAATTAGATAAATCCTCAGATAACATAAAATAGTTTACAATAATTTGCGATCAATAGGTGAATGTAGTGTCAATAGATTAGATTGATGGCTATAAATGTACAAGATCCGCTAAGAAACCATCATTATACGTTATTTATCGGTTAATTTGCATTTTCATTTCATTGCATTTTTTGTGTCGTAATTTTTCCACTATATGTTGTCAGACCACATTTTCACCATTGAAGACATATCATCTTTAGATATTTTTAGTATCCGTAGTTTTTTCCTGTACTAACTGATCATACATTCGCTTGGCGTATTATCTGATAAGCGGTATCTGGCCAACTTGATTTGGTTATCTACGTCATTGATTTTGCTAACTACTCATCATATTTTGTTTGATCCATGACAAATGCATTGTATGTTTCACATTGTTTAAATATGTTATTCGGCGTTGTCGCAGTGGGAATACCATTTTTTTTTATTATTAGTACATTATTTAAACAGTGTGGAACCTTCATTATAATAATATTATTTATAATAATATTTTATTGATAAGTCCAATCAGAATTATAATGTCTATTATTATTTTAACATTAAGCTGACCCCCAAGATTGGCCTTAACCCTATTTGTACACGGAAAAATCGGCAAGCAAGCTCTCAACCGGGGTTATATTTAGGTAACTACGCCTGGGGGCGCCCCAGTTGGGGCACGACCCTCGGCTCAGGGCGTTACCAGTAGAGGGGACGGACTTTTAATTTCTTTCGGATTACTGTTGGCAGGCTTGCCAAGGTATTGGTAACTTTTACACAGTTTCTCAAGAATAATTTTCAACGATTTTCAACTCTAGGGTCTAGCCAGCCAGGTAATACAAGTACCCTACCATCGTGCAAATAAAAATAAGAAACTACAGTGCGGCCGCCGACAGAATGCGTTGCTGATAATTCTTAATATTCCTATGCCTGAGAAAATACTGAACCATCCTGTAAAATTTAAGTGTTGCAAGTCCCATCGCAATAGCCTTAGCCATTTCCGAGATTAGTCCAATATTAACAGTTTTCAGAAACGCATTCTCTAGGTGGCAGGTCAATTTTATAAATAAAACATTGCAATTTGTATGAATACATCAATGAAACAATTTATAATACGAATTGCCAATCGAGCGTACCGCGAATAGGTCTCCTTAAATATAACCTGCAATTAAGGTCAATGAGTTGACCAATTAGTCTTAAATATGCGATAGTTTCTTCGTAAGTTGTACACAGTTACTATTGTAGGCGTGAAAGTCTATAGTAATCCATAATCATATGCAAATGAATTTCCACTATTACTGTGTTATTTAACGACTTTATGAAACAGTTATATCAATAGTTAATCTTTAAAAACACTTAATATTCGACTATCTATTGATTTTACAAAGAAGTATTACCGTTTTGACTGAATAATTTTCGAGGTAATTTTAGCCCATTAATTTATAATTCACGGTGACTCACGCATTCAAAATAAGATGGTCTCGTACGTTGCGGTTTCAAAGAAGATTCTTAGCGCGGGCGTACAGGTTGAAGAAAAGCTCCCTGCAATGGTTTCCCAAAGGAGTACATTATGGGGTTCTTATAGAAGAGTGTGAAGATGTTGGATCGGCAACGCCCGAGTTAAGCCCATCACAGACGTAGCTATAATATATATTAATATGCCGTGTGATTTGGTGAAGTAATAGAAATATATATCATAGCTGTGTGTGCGGTCACTCAAAGATTAGTATTGAAAATAAATCGTAATATGCCTTGCTATGATTTATATTAATATATAGGGTGTAACGGAAAGGGTATATACATCCGAAGGGGGTGAAGACTACATCAGGTACAGACTCTCTATAAAAAGTTTCAGCTCAAAATAAATTACTCAAAAATTTAACCAAATTTTTTAATTCAAGTTTATTGAATTAAAATCATAACCAACATGTCACCGGTCAATGAGAGTTAGTATCATTTTGCGTCCTTTGCTAATAATAGGTCTTTACCTATGAAATTGCCGTTCTGCAGTACTGGCCATTTCAAATCAGAATAATTTTTGTTTGACTAAGAATTCTAATTTCAAATTAATTTTATTTTAAAAACATGGAATTCTTTTTCCAAAAGTAGTCATTTGTTTATTGATTAGTGTTACATTTTCATCGCATTTCAATCTTTTTCGTCATCATGGATACGTTAAAAATTCGAGTAAATATGGAATATGAGTACCGTCGTGGCAGCAACGCGGCACAAGCGGCACGCAACATCAACGACGTTTACGGACCTAACACTACAAACCAACGCACCACCTGTTATTGGTTTGCTCGCTTCCGTTCTGGGAATTTCGACCTGAAAAATTAACCTCGCGGTCGTCCGAAGACTTTGGTCGACAATGACGAATTAAAGGTGATTGTGGAAGCTCATGATACACAATCGACGGCTGAATTAGCAGCAGCTTTCGACGTTAGCGTCAAAACAATATTGGTCCATTTGCGACAAATTGGCAAGGTGAAAAAGCTTGACAAATGGGTGCCCCACGAACTCAATGATCGCCAGCGCGAAGTACGCGTCGAAACGTGCCTTGCAATGCTCAACAGACACACAAATGAAGGAATTTTGAACCGCATTGTTACCTGCGATGAAAAATGGATTCTGTTTGATAACCGCAAGCGCTCAGCAAGTTGGTTGGATCCTGGTTCAGCACCTAAACAATGCCCTAAACGAAAACTTACCCCTAGAAAAGTAATGGTCACTGTTTGGTGGTCTAGCGCCGGTGTGATTCATCACAGCTTCTTACCAAACGGGATGAGCATTACTGCAGATGTGTACTGTGAAGAACTGAACACAATGATGGAGAAGCTGGCACATCTCCAACCAGCATTGGTCAATCGCTCGTCTCCGCTGCTCCTGCACGATAACGCGCGACCTCATACGACACAGCAGACGGTCTCCAAGTTGCAAGAACTGGCGTTGGAAGTTCTCCGTCATCCGCCCTACTCACCAGACCTTGCGCCTACAGACTACTACTTTTTCCAGAATTTGGATAACTTCTTGGCGGGAAAAAAATTCAATACCCGAGAGGCAGTACAAAATGCCTTTGAAGAATTTGTTGCCTCCCGTCCAAGAGATTTCTTTAAGAAGGGCATCAATAAACTGCCACTGCGTTGGCAAAGATGCATTGATTGCATGGGTGATTACTTCGATTAAAACAAATAAAAAATACATGAAAAACAAATCGTTTAAATTTTTTCATACAAAACGGCAATTTCATAGGTAAAGACCTAATATTAATATAAAATTTTATCTTCCGCGATCTGTGCTCCTAGTACCGAAAAAGTGGATTACTGTAATGTACACTTTCCGTTACACCCTGTATATTATAGCTACATCTGTGATGGGCTTTATACCCCTGGTGTTGCAAATTACTATATTAGGCGGGTTGATGAAAATAAAAAAAAAACATAATATAATTTTGATTGGACTTCATTTAAATCTATTGCATCAATATATAACTATCGCACATATTCAAAAGCATTTTTAATCGAATTGTAAAATTTTCAGGGTGATTTTGGTAGTGCAGCTATCGCCGGTCGGTATCACATAGTGTTCGCATTCTTCGTATCGCTGATGTTCGGGATATCGCTCGGGTCGCTGTTCGGCTACCATTGCTATTTAGTTGCCCACAATAGGACTACTTTAGGTAAGTCCATTCGGTAATTATACTAAACGAAATTGTATGCTATGGTGAGACATGCCTATCCATAGAAAAAAATGGTGGTAAACAATAAAGCGTTTACATTTTTCTAGATTGTGGAAAAGGGGGGAGGCGAATTTAGTAGTAGTTTTCATGATACTATTACGGAAATTTTGAATTATTGTACAGTAGTACCCAACTGATATGGCGCGTCGTGAATCTTCGTTCGCACAGAAAATAAAGTATGGCACCGAAGACTAACGAAAGAATTAAAAAAACTTACAATCAATCTTAGATCACTACTATAAGGTTCATAATACACTGCAGCTGTTAGTTCCGTCTCACTCGCAAGTGACGCCCCTCCGCACGGCACGGCGCGCGCTATCATGGCGGCAGCTGCCGACCAATACCATATTAGTTGGGTACTACTGTACGGTTATTGCAATTTCCAAATTCTAGGCAGGTAAAAGAACTTACAATATACACGATTGCTATTATAGGGATTTATTTTTGACGTTCATAAAATCTCGAACACAAGTTATCGATAGTTAATTGTAGTATATGTATAGTTTTAGCTACAGTAACCGCTTACCATCAGGTGGTCCGTACGCTTGTTTAACGACTTCGTTGTATAAAAAAGAACCTTATTTTAATTCAATAAGGTTGAATTTTCTTCGACATTCTTAAATGTAAAAATTTCTTTCTTATGATGGAAATAGTGTAAAAGTTATATTATTATTATGTATACTAATATCCTTATAAATACGTCACCTGTATCTTGTGGTCTTTGTTCAGCAGTGGACTTGGGATAAATGTAATTATGATATAGACTTTAAGCAAATACGATAAGGTGCTAAATCAACAATTCTGACCATGGTATCTTTATTTATTTAATTCAAAAGGTTCAGTTGTGACTGCAATTACAAAACATTAATAAAATAAAAAAATACTTGAATAAAATGTTATCAACTAAATCTATGCGGAATAGGTAGATATATCAAGACTAAACTCCAATTTGGTTTCAGATATGCTCATAACATACCGACGCTACGGTAGTCCAACAAACCAGATTATTAACTCTATGCTTAAGACATTGGTCAATGGTAATTGCAGTCGCTTCTGAATATATCTGTAGATTAGGACTATTTGATATCATTTTGGTAGCTGTTTGTTCAATTATATTGATATTTATATTTTGATAGCTTCATTTCATTATATTTAGTTGAATATCTTATTTCACTTTCGTATCTCGTTTACAGCGATCTAGCTAGTACGATTATACAAGTGTGGTTTAGAAATCCTGCCCATTTTGAGTAGAACACGAATCGGTCCAAAAAATAGTGATTAACTACCTACATTTTATTTTTAAAGTTTTAAATAAGTTGTATAATATGGGAAAAAACACCAACCTTAAATATTTGGGAACACGGCAGGAAAATGTACTATTTAATATGTATGACATCACACCTACCTGTAAATAAAACTAAATCCCGAGATTTTTTCAGTTTTGCTGCATTCTAGCGGAAAAACCATGATATATTTATAAGCTTATCTGTGGTGTGGGTTATGTGGTCATTCTATTGTGACTTCTATTATGATTGTTTACTGGCCAATTTACTATATACTTCGTTTAATTAATGAAAAATACAATACAATGTTTTCTGTTTTTGTGATGAAGTTCACGGCAATATCAACATTGTCTACTAAAATATTTCAATTCAATTAGCACATACAATTTTATAATTATAATATTTAAAAAGCTACATTACATTTTCAGAGGCCTTCCGAGCGCCAATGTTCCGCGGAGGTGCCGACAAAAATGGCTTCTCGCTGGGTGCTTACAATAACTTCAAGGAAGTATTCGGGAACAGCCCCAAACTCTGGATGGTGCCAGTCTTCACAAGGTAACAACTTTTATTTATTTATTACAGGGTTGCCACATTGGAGTTTTTTAGGTGCCAGGATATAAAGTGCTAATTTAAGCTGCTTAATATTAGCTTATTTATGTAACCAAGTTTTTTTTACGTAACAAAATTTTCAGGATATGAAAACAATGTTTAATATTTATACAGGTCGTTGTTTTGGTCAGCGACGAGTGACTCAGGGTCGATAATACAAATGATACTGGTGCTAAAAAAAATATAAAAAAAATACTTTATTTTTTTTTAATAATAAAAATAAAAAAAATATAATTTTGAAAATCATGTAATAAGCTAAAGTGTAGACATAATACTCAACGGGAGTACGAGGGAGTAAAGGGGTGGGCCGATGGCGGCTTGCGCCTAGCTCTAGACTGTGCACGTGCCTAGTAACCATACTTTGCGGTAATTTTATTTCAAATTGAATAAGGTATTTCTCAACATATTTACAGTATTTAATGGAATTAAGTCCATTTTTGGGGAATATATATTTTGTACTACCGCTCCTGGGTCGCTTGTCGCCGACCAAAACAACACCCTGTATACAAAATGCATCTTAAGACAGTGGATTTAAAAATAACTAATAATAATGAGCATGTGTTGTATATAGAAGACAGATAAAACACGCATGTATAAAAAACGTGTCGTTTCAGATACACCATGTACCTATATTATAGACTAGAGTGTGAATAGTCTACTTATGGTCTAAATGAGTGTGCATGCCCCTTTATGTGTCTGAAAAAAGAAGTGAATGACCATCTAACACTCGAACGAGTCAGTGTGTGTAGAATAGTTATATAACATTATTAATATCATAACGTTTTTGGTCGAAGAGTGAAATTTCGTATGGAGGCATGTCACGAAATATATTTAAATTGTGTGTGGAACATTATTTCATGCTTAGTAAATTTACTAATGAAACTCATTAAATTCTAGTATAAATAGTAAAAACCGAACTATGAAGACCGGTCGCTAAATTATCCGATTTGAATTTTCATATTTGAACCGAAATTGAAGGGTTATTTATTGTCGGTTATTACAATATGTCAACTATTAAAATCACCATTATTTTATTGTACAGTCGTAAAAAATAATACCCAGATTTTTGCAAATAGGTTTGTTCAAAACGGATTATAAGAACTACCAAATATAAATTAGTACTATTTATATTGCCCATATATTTATCATTAAATAATATATGATTCATGTATCATCTAACTTCATTTAATCATTCATCCCACAAATAACAGCTTTCTCACTTCGCAACCCACAAATATTATGTATTATATTATTTTTATCATTTTTACACCATGTAATTATTATAGATATTATTGCCGATCAGGAAATAATTTATTTAAATATGTGGCTCGGACGAAAATAAGAATAATGTTAAATGTTATATTGTCGATCGGAAATAAACATTTTTGGTTCTGGTTTATTTAGTGGGTAGTTAAGAAAGCATGCGGTTTTGAGGTTCTTATAATTATACTAATCTGAATATTCTTAAACATGCCAAGTAGGTAATAGAGATAAGCGCGTTCTACATTCTTGACTACAGGTTAAATTTGCCGAGACAGGTCGAAGCCGAGAGAGCCTCTCCAAATTCTCACCCCATACATAGATGATATCTTAAAAAAAAACTTGCCACAAACTTATGCTCAGATCGTACCTCTCTCGAATTTGTAGGCTTTTTCGTCACTAAAATCCACGTGCAAATCATTAAAACGAGAGCTCTTTGATTCGAGGACACTGCTGTCCAGTATGCCAAATATCTAGCTGGACAGAAGAAGAAAAAATCTGGAGTTATAAAATGTTATGTTATTAGATTATTTTCACTAGTAAAATTTATTAGCTTACCTATTAAACCGGGAGATACTGGCACAAATTTCCTGGTCATTTGTTCCAGTATGGCGACCCTTCAGGGGTCTAATTACTTAATGACGAAAAGGAAAATGATGGTCATAGCGCTAGTACCGGCGACCCAATCGCGTATCGTTAATCGAACGTGTCGGATAAATTACGAGTGTCGAACGATTTGTTCCACAAAATGTTTGTATTTTCCGATAGTCGATGAAAAAGAAATAGGCGGTTGCGCGTATTAAAATGAAATGTTGTAGACTTAAGCTAGTTAATAAGTTGGTTTCAATAAAGTATTATTATTATATTATTTGTACCAAATAATTTTTTGCATAGCTAATCATCGTCGAGTAGTTCATGAAAATCACCATGACATACTTTTCCGACGATTCCAAATGGCCGCCATACCACCGCAAAGGTGCGATTAACGCCCACGCGATTGGGCCGCTGGTATGTACCAGCGCTATGACTATCATTTTCCTTTTCGTCATTAAGTAATTAGACCCCTGAAGGATCGCCATACTGGTACAAATGACCAGGAAATTTGTGCAAGTATATCCCGGTCTATATGTGGTTTCTAGATTTGCAGAGATTTGAAATATAACTTTTTATTTGACATTTAAAATTTAATGGCTTTTGTCAATTTGTGATAAATCGGGATAAGCATGTGGCGTACCGATCGGGACATTTACTTTACATACCCCAGAAAATTTTTACGTTCCGCGTAGCAATTTTCTAAATAAATAAAGTAAATCAACATAATAGATACATTGCTGTTTGTTGATAGTTTTGGCTGGAATGTGGAGCGCGATTATTTTATTACAAAAAAAAAACTAAAAATGGACTAAGGTCACTATCTCGATTTAAATACTAACCGCATATGAGATTTGAATATACAAAATAACAAATTTTTATATTTACAAATTAACTTCGTCCGCGCCACATTTCCCATAATCGTCTCAAATGGTGGTCGTTTTGTCAGCCTCGGGGATGGGTGCGAATACCCGGTGCGTCGCGAACACCAGCTGCAGACGTTCACGACCCCGCAGGAAACCCATGGGTACGAGTCTATGGGCACCACGAGGTCCAGGTCAGACCACGACGGGCACCCCTCACCACACTCTCACATACCTTGACTATATCTACCGAACTCAATTTAACACGTCAAAAATAATCATATAAACAACCAACATTTGATGAGTAAAATTTTATTGCCAATTTAAAATACACTGGTGCCGATTCTGTTGTAAATCGCACTAAACTAATTTTAGTCACATCACATCTCTTTCTTACGAACATGATTGACAAAGGATAGAACATATTTTAAGTTGTCAAATTAATCTTTGCCGTCTTATTTTGCGTGTATTTAGGCGTAACCGCGATAGATGGCGACTAAATTTATATTGAAAACAAGCATTGGACTAATTTGACAGGACTAAATTTCTTACATCCTTTTATGTTCTTTGTTAGAAAGAGACATAGTGACATTAAAATTAGTTTAGTTGTGAACAACCGAATCAGGGCCAGTATGATCAAATATCTAGTTAAGTTTACGAACAAAATATAATATTTCTTAAATTCGTTTAAACGCAGGATAGTAGTAATAATTATTAATCGAATATATACTTAAGTATTAGGTAATTTTGTAGCCAATTATAATGTGCATAATACACAGTGCCTTATCCTTGACATGTGAAATACAAAATGTATACAGTAATTTAATTGTTATTCTCTTTTATACATAAAATAACAATCGGGTCTTCCTTAGCTTTAAATCTATCAATATAAACAAAATTCTATATAATTTATGTACCTGAGAAATGAGTAGAATGTCTTATTGTTGCATCGGTATTATATACTCAAGTTATGTGAGAATGCTCGGCTGAAGCGTGCACATGAATTATTAAATATTTTAAAATTATATTGATTATAAAATATAATTCCAAATATTACGAAATATGCAAATTGCTTTTTTATGCATTTATTATTTCTGAGCTATACATATACAACACACAAGACTGATAAAGTTAGAGACAACTCTGTTCATATTTTATAAGTATGTTTTGTGCACAATAAAATGTTTTGTTCTATATTTTGTTTTTTATTTTTTTACAATATTACGATACGGTGGGTCATATACCATTTATTTATCACTGCAATTTGAGCTAAGCTTACGTAGTTTATGAAATTGAAAACCGTTTTTAGCAAGCAAAGGGATACATTGATCAACATAATAAATTGATTGGGGCTTATTAATCAATAATTACAGGTCTGTGTGCTGTATATTTTATAAATAACTATTTTCATCAACTTAAAATTCTCTTACTCTCTCAGTCTTTTTCTTGCATGGTTTTGGGTGCTTCAGATTTATCGCTCTACTTATTATGAAAACAATGGAGTTTGAAATTTTGGTAATGGATTAATCTTATGATTAATTTATTATTAAAACAAAAAAAATATGTTTAACTAAAGGTACTGCCGTCTTTGGCACCCACGCTTCTTTCCATCTTTATATATATATATATATCTTCAAAATATATATATCATAATTCGATTTACTAGAATAGGTAGAAAATAAGCTTGTTTTATTACTATTTTAGCACGGAGTCGGGGCACGAGACTGAGAGATGGAGACTATGCCCTAGAAAGGGCCGGACCGTCCCGCAAATAGTATAAGGATTAACATTTTTCAATCTTATTCCATTTAACAATATTTTTTATTACGATATATTTAAATAAATCGTTTCAACTTGTAACATGCTTTTCATTCATTGGCGCCATCACCCTATTCGTGAATCGAGTTCAAAATTATAGTCATTCACTTCTTTTTTTGATGTCGACCAAAAATTAATTTATTTAAGATTATTAATCCAGTGTCCTTTTGCATGCTAATTTTACTTAGCTGTATTTTTGTAATATTTTATTTAGACGAAGCTCATTATAGATAGCGTTGCGCAAACTTAGTACCTATTATTTGCGCTATACCTAAGTAATTTAATAAGCACGCTATCCACAAGTAGTACGTAGAAAGCACAAGTAGTTTTCTTAATTTGCATGGGTTAAAACTATACCATTGCATAAAGTTCACTATAAAACTTACTGATATACAGGTTTGGACTGGCCATATATTCGAGGTGGCGTTTGCGAGCCGAGCCCTAGCCTGTGCGGGCCTGGGACACGGCCACGGTAGGTAGGGCCCACGCAGGCTAGGGCCCAGCTCTTGCGACTTACATCAAAAGTAGACAGTTTATATATGTCACCGTATT
This sequence comes from Polyploca ridens, assembly GCA_951394255.1. Taxonomy (NCBI): domain Eukaryota; kingdom Metazoa; phylum Arthropoda; class Insecta; order Lepidoptera; family Drepanidae; genus Polyploca; species Polyploca ridens. Next base: position 8,032,120 of record OX596264.1, on the reverse strand, counting down.
TTTGTGAAAACCGTTAGTTTATAATCTACCTAGTGAGATTATAACTCCCCGATATATTTTGAACTGTATCATACTGCTTACAATATAACGTATTAATTTCCGATAGTTTATAACCTAACGTTGTCAAACCGTCATATTGTGAACCGTCCCTGATTGGTCCCAGTCTGGGCGGTAGTTCGTTCTATATTCATAGAGTAAGAAAACAGACATAAGAGTTAAATAATAATAAACTCCCCAATATATTGTGAACGTATAGTTCTGTATAATCTCGCTATGTAAATTATAAACTAACGGTTTTCACAAAAATACGGTGACATATATATTAAGAAAGGAATGTAACAGAAAATATCGGAAAATGGTGGACACTGACAAGCCATCTCTAAAAGTTTTTTTGGACTTGTCGGAGTCGCCCGGGCCCTTCCGGCCCAGTCCTACCCTGCTGATATATAGGTACAAACTTTTTAGTTCATGTCAAACATTTCTTTCGTCGTGTCTGACTACAAAACTAAACCCACGCAATTCTAAATACCAAAGACCAATGATAAGCTTACAGTGATAAATATGTGGACAATTTAGCTTCGGTGACGGATTGGTGTATCCAACGCCGCAGCAGGATGAGGAGTCGGAGTCGCTGCTGAGTTCCGAGCGGTGGGACCGGTGGGGCGAGCGAGCCCGCCCTTTCGACGAGCGGGAGAGCTCATCCTTTGATGAACTATGAGTGTAAATAATGCCTATGACCTTACGTGCAGGCTCTGCTTTGTATACAGTATATGAATGAACATAAAGATTCATTGAGTTATAGGAAAATAAGTTGGTTTTATTATTCAGACTAACTTGGCTGGTTTTTTCTGCTGTGATTTAATTTTCGAGACTTATAATTCTATTATTAATTTTACACAATTAATTATTTATTACTAAGTATTATTTAAATAAGTACGTATATACAATGCAAGCCTGCACTTCTGGGTTCATTTGTGGCAAATTGGACGTTGTAACGATGTGAACACAGTGGGTAATGTATAAAATTGGTGCTGACAGATTTGCGAGTGACTGTACGTGATTTCTGTAGTGCTTTGCCTTATCGAAGAAATATTTGAGACAATTATTAGAAACATCTTTTATGTCTAGTGAAATTGATCCCTATATTGTCGCTACAAATTAGTGCTAATTATTAAGATATAAATTAAAATTGCGATTTATCGTAAAAAAAACCAGCAATATTATTCCAGAATATTGCTTGGTCGTTTAAAAATTGCATCACATTTAAAACTTATGATATATGTACCATTTTTTTAAGACAGCTATACAGGCATTTTGTCTTTAATCCATAACAAAGCATTTTACATGACTTTCGATAATTTTATCTCTTTCTCATTTGTAAGATTTGAAATACAATAGCCATAAGTAAGCGTTGTCATTAGGGGATTAATAAAAAAAGATGCTATATTAAAAAGAATACGTACGCACGGCTACAGATCAAGCTATACATCCAATATAAGCTGACCTCTCATTGCAGGGAAATCCTATACAATGCGAGATCAGCTTATACTGGAAATGTATAGCTATCAAGCTACGTACACACGGCAACACATCAGTGTTGCCGTGTGTACGTAGTTACTATGTTATGTAAATAGTGTTTTTGAAGATAGAAGACTGCTGGAAGGAATAGGGTAGGGATTTATCTTTTTTTTATATTGTACATCACTACATGAGTAAAAATTTAAATATTTCGTGGTAATCTTTCTAAAAGTCCATTTTGAACTAATGTTTGATGATATATTTAATTGTCTTACAGGAATGGTTTGCTATAACCTTTTTTTATTACTATGACGACCTACGTAACACCATAGTAAAAAACAATGCAATAGTAGAAAAATATAAAATTAAAGATGTTTTATAGATATATCTTACATTTCAATCATGGCAAATATATGCAGGTTAATCGTCATTTAAGTATTTTGTAATATATATTTAAATTTCGTGTAAATATTCCGTTTGTATCACATTCTAAAATTTCTGTGGCCTATGAATTTAATCACGTATTACAGTATTACCCAACTTATATGGCGCGTCGTGAATCTTCGTGCGCACAGAAAAGAAAGTATGGCCCCGAAGATTAACGAAAGAATGCTTAAAACTTACAATCAACCTTAGAACACTTCTATAAGGTTCATAATACATTACAGCTGTTAGTTTCGTCTCACTCGCAAGTCGCGCCCCTCCGCACGGCGCGCGCTAACATGGCGGCAGCTGCCGACCAATAGCGTTTCCCACGCTTTGAAAATGTATCTTCTGCGCAGGTACATCGGTAAGCCATATTAATTGGGTACTATTGTACATCTTTACCTGTTATTTATTATATTTGTATTCTTAAAACATTTACGGATAATTGTTATGGTGCAACTCTCTCTTTAATTGCAAGCTCTCTTCATTTATTTACATGACTCGTAAACATATGTAATGTATGTAACAATTTTTAAAGATATATTTTATGATGTGTCTAAATAATGTTTGCTCTTACCATAGTCGTATAAAAAAATTAAGACCGAGTGTCGCCTATTAAACGATTGAAGCACCGAAAGGAAGCTGGCGTGTAGTACGTGGTCTCACGCACACATATACACGATAGGAAGCCGATTGGTTGACATTCCACAATTTGTTCAAACATTGTTGACAATGGTGCCGATTCTGTTGTAAATCGCACTAAACTAATTTTAGTCACATCACATCTCTTTCTTGCGAACATTATTGAAAAAGGATAGAACATATTTAAAGCTGTCAAATTAGTCTTTGCCGTCTTTATTTGCGGGTATTTAGACGTAACCGCGATATATGGCGACTAAATTCTTACATCCTTTTCTTATGTTCTTTGTTAAAAAGAGACATAGCGAGACTAAAATTAGGAAAGGTTTAAACAACAGAATTAGGACCAATAATGCTCAGGATCACTTGTGCCTGTTTGGCCCAGTACATACTCAATACTCAATCATTTATTGCAATTATGTACATTGGGTATTTAAAATGTTATACATAATTACCCAATAATAGGGTGTAGCAATTTAATATAATATTCTTATGCTAGAAAAGAAGGAAGGGGGACGGACCGATATTTTGTGATACATCGTTTTAAAATGAAGCACTATTAAATAATTGGGTGATAGATTTAATATTATATTATTTAAATTCTGTGAATGGGTCATTTATAAAATCATTTAGACAATAATAACATTTTTTAATTAATAGATTTTTTATGCGTCTTATAAATATTTTATCATTTTGCTCCTCTTTAAGTTTATCCGGTATTTGATTAAAGATTTTTATGGTCATAACATTTGGACTGGCACTGTGCATTTTTACTGATTTACTCACGCATGCATACGTAGGAAATATTCGGCTTCACTTTCTTATAATACGACACTCCGTCTTGATTTTATATACGTCTATGGCTCTTACAATATAAAAACGGCGTCTAGATATTTTGACTTATCTCATAAGAAATTCTTATTTAACCTGCTCGTTCTGTAGTCGCATAGACGTGTCTGTTGGCTATTTCTGACACAATCGCTATTATACTCGTAATTCTAATCAAAGAAAATATGATGAGAATATAATGCCAGTAATTATTACGCTGTATGCTTCAAATATGGACTAGCATGTGCAATAGTAAATGAATAGCTTTTTTGTGATCTTCATCTATATTCCACACATTCCGTATTAATATAGATTTTTTTAATGCATAATAATATTGTGTATACGTTATTATAAAAAAAATATTGATTTAGTATGTTGTTTCATGTGTTATAGAATGTATGAATTTTTCCGTATGTAGGCGACGCGTGTTGGGTGACAGAAAACCCTAGAAGCATTTATTATGTAAGGATTTTGTATGCCATTCAAACTCACCTTAGATAAATTGATCAATTTTAACATTCCTATTTTAAGAATTTATATCACAAATTATCTTTTATTTTTTATAAATTTAGTCAGATGAATTTTAAATAACATAGCCTGGCAGGGTCAACATCATATATTTGAATTCTGTGTGTGCAAAAAAGCTATCGAGAAATGTACTGTAAAATACGAATGTTGAATTCATATATTTGTACCCTACTACCGTGCTATGGTTTCTTCATGATATTCATCGAGGATTTTTTTTACAGTAGTAATCAATTCCGCAACTAGTGTGTGCACTGATTTATAACAGTACCCACCAATCACTGCATCAATTGCAATGCAGTGATTGGTTGATGCTTGACCAAGCCAATCAGATCGCATAGTCGGTGGCGGGGAATTTACGGAATAGATTTCAAACAAAATGAACGTCATTGCGCTTCTTTGTGTTAATTTCTCGATGCTTCTTCTATACCAAGGACCTCGCCTCAGACGGATTCGTCCAAAATGTACCTCTCGAAACAGTGACCGAACAAATACGATAAATAATTTTGTTTGCGTTTATTTTCGTCCAAATATAGTATTCAAAGTCTTTATGCAGGCCCTGCCAAGCAGGTGACACTAACTTTAAATATGAAATGTCACCGTAAGACCGCGTAATTCGTATTTTCGTTAAAAAACGCATAGTTAGAAAAAAAAAATGTGGCGTAAAGATCGTGCAAATAATCCAAAAATGCAAGAACTTAGTTTGAGATTCATATATTCTTGAATTATTCTGTTAATCGAGTGCTTTATTAAAGGATAGATTACGCGATCCAACGACGACATATAGATAATATAGTAATACAATTGAAGTGTGCAATGTTTTTTGTAATTGACGTACAATTGGGTGATGTTAAAATAAAATGAACTGCGTTTCGTTTTATAGTGTTTGCGAAAGAAAAGATGATTCATTGTAAAAAATGTTTTAATAAAGAATCAATAACATAAGTGGACTATGCTTTTAATAATCTTGATCAATCACAAATATTCAATCTGACAACACTGTTAGCAACAAAAACCTAACAAACTCATGACATAACAGCCATTAATAACATTCAGAGTATTCAACCTAACGAGATTATCACATTCCATTTAATACATTGGTGGGTAAAGTATAATTTTTATTTAAACTTATAGCACTGGCACATAAGAATATAAAAAAGAAGTTGCCATAAAGCTTAATAAAAAAAAGTTAAATGCTCAGAGCTGCCAGCAGTTCCCTTACATTTGTAGCATTGTGTTCCATTTTCAAAATATCTCTAAAGGCGCGTACACACGTGGCCTCCATTTCTAGTTTCTTCGATATCTGGTGCGCACGTCTTGTGATCTCCTTAGGAATACCCGCTAATCGCGCCGCATTGAAACCGTAGGACTTTGGACAAGCGCCCGGTGAAAGTTTGTATAGGAACGTTATGGTTTCTTCTGGTATATGGTCTTCGCTGTCGGGTGTCGATTCGTCTGTTTCAACCATACAGGCCTGTAGAGTTAGAAACATGCGACATTAGATTTTTAACGTTAAGAGTTTTTTTAATGATGTATAGGAGATAGCCGAAGGTCATAAGCAGTAAGCCTAGAAAAGAACAACGGTCAGTGCTTGGCGACAGATTTTCAACATGAAGCTGGTAGCCAGTCAGGCGGGTACTAAAATGTACCCTTATCCCCAAGATGTTTCCTGAGATATCGTCGCCTTAAATATGGTAAGATGTGTTTTTAATCCTATTATACGAGTAAAGCGCTCGTGGTGTAGTAAGATTAGCCGTTCTTAATCGATCAGCAAAGTTAAGCTACGGCTGTCGTGGTCGGCACCTGGATGGGTGACCGCCTAGTGGTATTTCAAATCGAGCGTTTCCGTGCTGCGGAAGGCACGTAAAGTCGTTGGTCCCGGTTATCACTTAATTGTGATAGTCGTTAAGCTAGTTGGATGCCTCCTAGGCGGCTTGAAAAATTCCAACAGTAGGTTGACCACTAGCCTACCTCCACCGATCCGCAGTGGGCACGCGTGGTGGAGTGCCCATTCCCTTTCACCTTCATTTGTGAAAGGAGGCCTGTGCTCAGCAGTGGGATAATATAGGCTGATGATGATGATGATACGAGTAAATGCGAATGTGAGTGTGTTACGCTTTCACTCCTAAACTGCTGAACCGATCGCAATGAAACTTGGCATGCAGAATAGTTATTTTTTAAGAAGAAACTTACCATATGTCCCAATAAGACGCCAGGGTGTTTAGCCAGATGGTGTACCAGAGAATGGTAGTGAGTAGAGAATACAACGCGGCAGCCGCGTTCTGCCAACTCTACGCACACTCCTGATGCTATGGCCGTGCCGTCGTAAGTCGATGTGCCGCGCCCTGTTCAATTGAGACTTTATTATAATGGTAATAAGATTTGTTACAATTTATAGTTATATAGAAAAATATGCCTGATCCAGTTCGTAATATACAGTGTGGATACGATAATAAATGAAACCTCGTAAAGTAGGTACTCATAACTACGATTAACTTTTGCTATGGGAACAACTTCGATATCGCAAAAACTGCTGTTTCATACATTTTAGCCGAGGAGACAGACCATTTGTATGAAACAGTCTTATTTATTTGCGATTTCGAAGTTGGTCCCATAGTAAAAGTTGATCGTATTTATGAGTACTTTACGTGGTTTCATTTATTGTCTTAATCGCTTGGTTCGCGGTTAAAAATATAACAATGACATCAATTGTTACGCGCGCGCGTCCCTCGCGAGAACCAACGGGTTAACCGACATGTATATAAATTTATTTAAAAAAGCTTGTGAAAAGAACACCTCATTCAAAAAAAACCTGGTGTGCAAAAAAACCATTTAAGGGACCTTTTCTCCATAGCAATAAAACAGCTTACCCAATTCATCGAGCAGGACGAGCGAATGTACAGTGGCGTGTCTAACAATAGCTGCCGTCTCGTTCATTTCCACGAGGAAGGTGGACTGGCCCGAGAGAATATCGTCCGAAGCGCCCAGTCGTGTGAAGATACGGTCCACTAGGCTCAATGTACACTCTTGAGCTGGTACATAGCTACCCTGGAGGAAAGAATATAAGTTTAGGCCTGTGTTTGACCGCAATATCATGGTACAGTGATGATGTGGCCCAAGGTGGTAAGCACACAAAGCCTAGAAGGAACTAGCTCTCAAGTGCAGCTGTCGGAACTCACCGATAGGTTGCTTCGCGACAGATTTTCAACGTGAGCCAGCCAGGCGGGTACTACAAAGTACCCTAACGTGCTATGGTTTCCTCACGATGTTTTCCTTCACCGAAAGCTCACGCTCATTGTAGAATTCGAACGTGGGAAAGAAATACACATTCAGTGAATGTTCATGTATTATTATCCCCCATTATTTAGTCCCCAGCGGGGAATGAATCCGCTAGCACCAACAAGATGCACTTGCGCGTTGGGGTGCGCCTGGTGAGCGACTTTTGCCCGGTTCCTATAAAAAACGAATCGTCTTTGTATAGCAGCCGTTTCATAGTTACCCATAAGACACAAGAAATAAAAAGCTATGATTGGGTAAGTCGGCCACTATAGAAAATCTCAGTACTCTTCGAAGGGTTTGTCTATTAAGGTTCATGAGATACAGCCAACTGACAGACGGACAGCGGAAGCTTAGGTAATAGTGTCCTGTTGTCACACTTTGGGTACGAAACCCTTAAAAAAATTAGGATCCTTACACAGATATATATCTAAATAGATGACGCGAGTGTATGTACACACGGCAACACATCAAGCTATACATTTCCAGTATAAGCTGATCTCGCATTGTATAGGATTTTCGTACAATGAGAGGTCAGCTTATATTGGAAATGTATAGCTTGATCTGTAGCCGTGTGTACTTCGCGTGTCAAAATGGGCAAAAAGGGAGAACAATGTTCTTTTGAAACTGATTCGCGAGGACAGGGAACACGCAGAAGACTGTACGTCCACGAGAGATGTGTTTCGAGGGATGTGTTTAGCTGACAAATATTTTACTACATTTTGACGTTAAAAATCTATTGCCAAACTAAATCAATCTTCTGACATTATGGTAAGTACAAAAAAATTACACGCTTGGTTTTCATACGGATGGAGTGACTTGCGTTATCTATTTAGATTTATGTCTGTGATTACTTACCAAATGCGCTAAGACAGTGAGCAAGCCGACTTGCCTCATGAGCGTGGACTTGCCGCCCATATTGGGTCCCGTGAGTAGCAATAGCGATGCATTCTCAGTACCGAGCTGCGTGTCGTTCGGTATGAACTCGTTCGCTATCGGGATACACGGGTGTCTGCCTTCCACTATATGTATGTATGGCTGTGGATAAACGCCATTGATTTAATTGAAAAGAAATTAGTATACCAGGCAAATACGTAGTCAACAATACTAGAACTCAACAAAATCATCTCTGTAGGCTGTCCATTAATAATAATAATAAAGTTTATTGATTTTCTCATTGAACAAACACTTAAGTACAAAGCTAATTATCTTATAGCTACAGTGAAATAGCACAGTGCGAGAATAATAATAAAAGTGTTGATTGAGCTCTGGAACCCACGGTAAGATTTAACTTGTGTTGTGAGTTCCAGCTCCTCTCTTTGAAAACAAAGTTTATGACCATTGGATGGTTTATAAAATGTACAAGTGTACGGAAATGCGCAAATCTTAATTAAACAAAAGAAATAAAAATGGAATGTGAAGTGTAACAATGTGTGAGTGTGTTAGTATGTATGTGTTGGTGGATGTGTATGTTAATATTCATGTGTTAAAGAAACTGGTATGTTATTAAGGACTATGTAATGAGTAAGAGTTCCGTGGCTTCGTAGGTTAGAGTTTGTAGCCAGTCAGAGACTTTTTTCCTGCAGTCATGTCTAGATAGGGGATATATATTGCAGTTATTTTTTTTTCTTTTATACAACTAAGTCGGTAAACAAGCATACGGCCCGCCTGATGGTAAGCGGTTACCGTAGCCATATGGACGCTTGCAACACACGAAGCATCGCTCACGCGTTACCGACCTTTCCCCCTCCCCTATGAGCCCTGGCGACCTTACTCACGCGCAGGAACACAACTTTTCAGAACATAAAGTTATTTGGCTGCGGTATTCTGTAAGGTGGGGGTACTTCCCCAGTCGAGCTGCTCTTTGAGCGAATATTACGCTATGCTCTACCTCTCTCAAAATATTATATAAATATTTATTTGTCATATTATATAAATGGTTCCCAATGATTTGATAGTGCCGCTTAGCAAGTGCGGTCCTGAAGGTCGGAACAACATTAGTTCGATTATCAGTCCACAGTCCTTGAGAAATATATCACTCGGCTTGTGTTGTGTGCTGCAAAATATTTTTCCCATACCCTTGATCCGATTGCGATATAACTTTGATGAGTTGTTATGTGCAGGCCAGAGCAGTTGTATGGCATAGGATAATACCTGTTACAGTTCGTAAGGCACTTGTCCGACCGCCATCGAGTAAACGAGTAACTATCGGCTATTTTCTCGTTCATGAAACGTACAATAGATATAACATTCCGTATAAACAAAAGAGATGCATATATTAATAGTTGATCGCTGACTGTTCACACTGCCGGCGGGAACTCGTTCCACTAGTTTGTCAGTGAGCGACTAGAGCTACCAAAGTAATTAGCGATGCTCGCTTGGCGGTCAGAATTCACGCCGAGAGACCAACTAGCAGTCATTTTCTTCCGCCGCGAGCGAGTGGCGCGAGGAATCGCCCGTCGCACTCGCACACTCGCTTACAGCCCAGCGACAAAATTATCGGAACTACACACTCGCTTCCCGCTGCTTGCCAACTCGTTTCTAGTTACTAGTTTTACTCGTTACTCGTTCATCGTCGGCGGTCGGACAAGTGCCTAAGACACTATTCCCACTGTCAGACGTAAGGGCAGCGGAGGCTTAGCAATAGGATCCCGTTGGCACACTTTGGGTACGGAAACATAAATTATGTTTTTCTTTTAACCTAAAACCTACCTTCTTTCCCTTATCAAATGTAACATCAGGCAAGCACACATCTCCGGTCTGTTGGCGCGCGAACTCGGTGAACGCTACTAGTATGTCCATGGTGGCTATACATTGCACGGCGCCCTCCCACCGGTCGTAGTTACTAGAGAACTTCTCGAATATTCTACGACTCAGGTCTTTCAGGACGTTGCTCTTTTGTTCTTCCGCTGCTTGCATGCGGGATAAGAATTCCTGAAATTCAATAAATATTCTAGAACATTCTTCACCCAAGACCAGACGATTGTCGACAACCATCTAGTTTAGGCACCCAGGGCACCATCGTCATCGTTAGTAAACGATCAACCTTTGTATGGGGTTGACATTTCAAATCGAAATATCACGTGATTTTTAACAATCTCTTATGTCAATCCCATACAAAGTTTGATCGTTTAGACGACCAAACGACGATCGTCATTTAAACGACGATCGTTTAAATGACGATTGTCGACAACCATCTTGTCTAGGGGGGCTGAGCAGTTTAAACACGCAAATTTCTTTATAAAACTAAATTCAAATCAGGGAGCCAATTCTCAGCCAATCGAAATTGATCGCTCGATCGAAAAAAGTACGAATTCGAACTTTTATCGTGGCAATTTCGAGGCCGGCATTTTTAGAAGGAAAACCACTCAACTAGTCCTTTGATTGGTCGGGATCGTTCGAATTGACTCCGCTTACTCGAAATTTTGCAGTCGAATAGAAATCGAACCGTAAGTTCGATTCGAAGGCTAGTTTGAGGGAAGTGAGAATTGGGTCCCAGAAATGAACAACATTTAAATCAACCTTATATTGATTAGATATAAGGTTCAAGACTGGTTGCAGTATTTTTTCTGAATTGATCTTTTTCTCAGTGTTAAAATAAATGATCTAGTTTGTATAAGCAAGATTATATGTTACCTTTGTCTCAGCAGTGGAGAATCTCTTAAACCCTTTCCTGGCGCTTTCCATCTGATAGTCGGAGTCAGCTTTGGAGGCGGCACTCATCGGCACTTCTATTTGATAACGTTTCTTATCTGTGCCCACATATGTAAGCTGAAAAAATATTACAATTATTAATATTTTGAACATCTCTTTAGATCTATCTCATAAGCCAAATCTCTCACCAAGGGGGAAAAAATCGCCAACAGCGCCTCACGTAATTTATGGACGCCCCCTAACTTAAATTTCACTTAAGAAACTTTATATTTTAAAGTATAGGTATTATTTTAAATACATACCCTACACCTAAAATGCTTCTCCTGTTCCACTAGGTATTCCTTCAACTCGTCCTCAATGTCCTTTATCAATTGTAAAGTATTGTCGTACTCCTGATCGACGCCTTCTCCGGGCAGTATGCGGCCTTCCTTCTCCGCCTCTTTTTGATTGAACCCTTCCTGAAATAAACAATTCGGTATTCATATTTATTATTAATTCATTATATCGGCACAGGAAATAGTTGAACCTCCTTCCAATGAAACAGAATGTGATGTGGCCTGAGTAAAGAAATAATTCTAAAAGGTCCGTCAGATAGATTAATCAAAAAATTGGACTATTTTTTCATTTATCAAAATAAAAATGTTCAAAGATAAAGCGCGTCAAAGTTCGGGACTCGGCTCGTGACGTCACTTGTTTGTAAAAAGTGTACCATGGCGTGACGTCACGCAAATCTTCCACATACCAATTTTTTGTTTGATTAACAAAAGAACAAATACGTGTCTAATATTTTTGTATAATCATTGGCAAGTTTATTATGAACCTTATAGTAGTGATCTAAGGTTGATTGTAAGTTTTAAGCATTCTTTCGTTAATCTTCGGGGCCATACTTTCTTTTCTGTGCGAACGAAGATTCACGACGCGCCATATCAGTTGGGTAATACTGTAGTATAAAAAAGGTGTACCTTAAAAAACTTCAAAGTCTCTCTATAATCTGGAAACTTTCCATCAGGGCTGAACTGAGCTATCCTCTTTAATAAAGTTGCGTCAACATCAGAGAACATATCGACAAGTTTGAGCGCCGAAGTGAACCCATTCAATATCGATATGAAGTCCAGCACTTTGCGCTTAGAATATATCTTCTCGTCGTAGAATATAGCGCGGGAGTCCGGATGGTCTTTTGATTTCTTGAAATTGCCTAGTGCGTGCACTCTGAAATAATATACATGTTTCAGGGTCGGCAACGTGCGAGTGATACCCCTGGTGTTGCAAGCGTCTATAGGCTACGGTAACTGCTTACCATCAGGCGGGCCGTATGCCTGTTTGACATTTTATTGGTATAAAAAAAAAAAATTTGGCGCCGGTTCTGTTATAAATCGCACTAAACAAATTTTTGTCACATCACATCTCTTTCTTACAAACATTATTGAAAAAGGATAGAACATATTTAAAGCTGTCATATTAGTCTTTGCCGTCTTCATTTTCGGGTATTTAGACGTAACCGCGATAGATGGCGACTAAATTTATATTGAAGCATTTGACTAATTTGACCGGACTAAATTACATCCTTTTCTTATGTTCTTTGTTAGAAAGAGACATAGTGAGACTAAATTAGTTTAGTTGTATACAACAGAATCAGCACTATTACCTGTAAGAGGTTTTACGCGAAGCTAAAAGCAGATGGCGCCACTACTGAATATTTCTTTCTTTACTCTGTGACTTTCAGGGCTGGATTAACCATGTCGGGGCCACTAGGCAATGCAATTCTCGGGGCCCCTTCTAACTTCCTAAAACACATTTTTGCTACCAAATGCTTGCAGCATGGGGTTCTTCAAAAAGGGTGTGAAGAGATTTCTGCAAGGTCGGCAACGCGCGAGTAACACCCCTGGTGATGCTAGCGTCCATAGGCTGCGGTAACCGCTTACCATCAGGCGGGCCGTATGCTTGTTTGCTACCGAAGTAGTATAAAAAAACAATTCGGTGCGCAGGGCCCCTATGCAATGGCCTACATTGCCATATGGATAATATGGATATCTGTTAGTTGGTCGAGTTAGTTGTTGCCTAGCAAGGATGCGATCCATTTAATATTTAATTCATCTTTTAGTTTTAGGTGTGAAGAGACTACTGATGGGTCGGCAACGCGCGAGTGATACCCCTGCTGTGGCAAGCGTCTATAGCCTACGGTAACCGCTTACCATCAGGCGGGCTGTATGCTTGTTTGCCAACTTTGTGGTATAAAAAAAATATTATTCGCTATAATGGTGAGGTGAATCCCACCTGCAACAAGGATGCAACTGGCGGGTGAAAGGGGTTCGAGATATTTTTTTTTTAATTAAATTACATTTTTTTTTATGTTAGGACCATAGAATGCGTACAAATTTAATGAGTAATATTTCAAGGTTATTGAAGATGTCAAACTATTTTTTTTTACGCAAATAACTCTGTAACGTGGTAGGACATAGAATATTTGTTTGTTTGTATGTTCCCAATCGATGTATGTTATATAGTACTCCGCCATTTGCAAAAAAAAAAAACAAAGTGGTGGCCGAAAAGTATGCCAGTCTTCGAACCCTTTAATTTATTTATTTTCACTTACTTGGCCAACAGTCTCTCCAAATCAGGCAATGTTGTGAGTATGTTCTTGGCATCTTGACATAACTCTTGGTTTTCAAATAATGCTCTGACAGCCTCTTGTCTTTCCTTGATTACCTTTAGGTTACAACTCGGAGCGCACACCCATTGGTACAATAATCTGTAATTAATATAAATTATAGATTAATATATCTGTTCTTCTGTATACCACATTTAATGTTGTATATTATGAAGATAAATATTGAACTGTCTCTAACTGATGATAAGGTCTATTATCATTTTTTATACGAACAGTGTTGTGAGCCGTTGCAAGTGTATTTATATATACAATAAAAGTATCAACATAGTTAAAAAAAACGGGGCAAGTGTGAGTCGGAATCGCACGCGAAGAGTCCCGTAAAGACGTTTCTTATATCAAAGAAAGGGGACCCAAATTGTAATTATCTAGTGTTATGGAGGCAATAGAAGGCATTCTGTCAAAACTTCAAGTGTCTACCTATTACTGTTCATGAGATACAGCCCACTGACAGACGGACGGACAGCGGAGACTTAGTAATAGGGTAAGGAACATTTGGAAAAATTTCCAGCAATAAATTCCATATTATCGAATAGAGTAAGTTAATTTCTAATTGTCTCTTGGTCTTACCTCTTCCCCATAGCAGTGGAACAGAAATTCAATTTATCATACAAGCAGCCTTCATCTTGCACTATTCTCAGATTCCGTAGCGTTATCGCATCTAGAACCATTGTGTTGCCGCCTTCCCATCGATTTTCAACCTTAACCTCTTGTGATAAGGTTCTGTTTAGCACGTCGGGTGGTGCGTACGACGTGAACTGAGACATGCCTAGTAGTTGTATGTCTAATAGGCAGCGTGTTAGGTATGATACACATCCGCCTAAAGCTTTGATAGCCAGGTAGCAGTTTGGTGCCGGTGTCAAACCCAATGCATCTCCTATAAATGTACGTAGAACATTACACAGTATTTATAATAGACCTAAACAACATATTGGGAGATTAGCTATACATAAACTGACTTCAAAATACACTAAGAAGTAATCAAATCCTGATCTGATGACAATGGGACCAAACGGAAAGTGTACCCTTCCAAACAAAAAAAGAATTTTCCAAACCTGTTAATAAATGACGGAGATATGAGGATACAAACATTTAAAAAATACAACCGAATTGAGAACCTCCTCCTTTTTTTGAAGTCGGTTAAAAATTATACAAGGAGCGTGTTGAAGGCATACCTTCATTTAAGAACTCCTTGATTCCTTCTGGCCAGTCTCCATCGGCGTTGGTCTTATAATACTTTTCGGCGAGTGTTTTGAGTGTTTTCTCCGGGGGCCATAGATTTTGGGTCTCTCTGCGCGCGCTATGACAGTGGGTCGACACAAGTTTACTCGTACGTGCTGTTGTTTTACGGTCGTATACAATCTGAGGCAAATAACATATAGTCATATAAAATTCAAAGTCCTGACTGACTGACTGATTGACTGATATATCAACCTTGAACGATTTAACCTCTGGACGTGAAGCAAGACAAATTAGTATGAAATAACGTTCAACCAACTTTTGCGGGGGGATGTCACACTCACAAAGATCTATTTTACGTAATTATTACAACGAATGTAGAATCGTGTGTATTTATACTTCACGCATACTACTAATTTTATTTGTGTGCTATATATTTATACTATTTTTGCATAGCACGCTCTCCTTTTCTAATTACAACAAATACGAAATTTCTTTACGAACTACATACACAAAATTCACATTTACACTAGTGCATGACACAGTCGATACGGTAAGTCGATGAACGAATGAACGATTTTCGGTACGGTATGGCAAGTAACATAATTATTTTCCGTCTATTTGCAATAATTCATATATTTTATTTATTAGTTATCGTTAACTTTTTAGATTATGGCATCTTACTGATATTATAAATGTGAAAGTTAGTTTAAGATATCGATGTTTGAAACTAATCATGTATAAACAGCTAAACGGATAAATTTGGCACAAAATAGGAAAAAAGCCTTAGACCGGAAAGTAATACTTAATAATAAAACAACCTATTATGTTGAATTTTTTTTCTTTTTGTATAGGCATGTTACAGATATTTATTAGACAATAGGGAACATGCATTTAATTTATTTATTCATATAATGTATTTAAAGAGACCTTGGTATGGAACCCTAATGCCTATTTTCGCCAACAACTCTTAATTAATAAGTAACCCTTAGGTGCCGATCCCACAGAGAGAGTTCTGGAGTTCCGAGTTCTGCATTCCGTGTTGACTATTGTGCACACAGTAAGCAGTCTAGAGTTCTAGAGTTCTGCAATATTCGCTACTGATCGCACATCATACACTTTTTTTACTTTCAAAGGCTCCATATAGCTTACAGTCAGCGCGGAATGCAGAACTCGGAACGCGGAACTCTAGACTTTGAGGTGGTATATAAAAATAATTTGGAAATGTATGCTCTAATAAATAGATATTTATACCTCTATGGTTTATAACTTACCTATAGTAAAGTTTAACATAGACGTAATCAGGTAATATATTGCGTACGCAAAATCTTTCATTCGTTTTTATTATTATCGATATTGTTCTCGACAGCATTAAGCACTAGTTCTAATATGCCAATCATGTCATAATAATAATGAATGAAGGATATAAGCCGAATATGTATGAAAGTGATAGTTTTCGGTATTATCACATGGAATTTTTGGTTTATTTAATATGGTAGGATAATATTTATGCATGATTTGAATTAAAATGATTTTAATGTAAATTAACTGTAAAACTGCAATAAAAATATACTTACTTGTGAAATTAAATATTGCTCTTGCCACCACTATAATTTCTACGTGATTTCACGGCACATTTCGTCATTTTCTCCTAATGTTTTCTCGATGACATTGAATGTTATACTGCGACAACTGTCATTATTTTTTTCAATACCATGCCTAAAAAGCATGGTTCGTGGCGAAAGGGGTGTAGGCGCGGTCACTATTAGGGCAGGTCCAGAGGTTAAATCGTTCAAGATATCAACGTACAACCTAAACCGCTGGTCCTAGAGACATGAAATTTGTGAAGAATAGGTATCCACTAAATAAGGGTTTTTCGAAATTCCAACCCTTAAGGGAGTAAAAAAGGGGATGAAAGTTTGTATGAAAGTCCGTCAGTTTCGAAGATAGGATCTTCAAATGTTGTGTTTAGGCTGAAGATTGAAAATTAATGTATACGTGTCTCAGCGTTTTTATTAATTGCACCCTCGAAGCGGGATGAATTTGTTTTGTTTTGTTTTATTACTGTAGAAAAATATGTCATTTGATTCCTGTAGGCCACGCGGGCGAAGCCGCGAGCAGAAGCTAGTGTGAAATAGGAGTCGAAGTATTTATACAGGTCGTTTAACTAAAGCTGGCACGTTCATACTCACACTTATGCAATTTCACGATACATGTTTTATTACATTATTGCTTCTAATCAGTCATTTCTAACGGACGAATGCAAAATACCACTATATGTTTATGAGCAGCAGCAAAAGCAAACCAATAACTGTCTGGTTCATAGTCATAAGCCCACGGCTACCTTCTACCATCGCAACTCTCGCCATCGACAGGGAGTCCATCCTCACATATTGAAACCAGAATTGTTTCGAACTGTGCGGTCTCAAAGGAGCTTTCTTCCGCGGACGCTCAGATTGTGGAATGAACTCCCCGCCGTGGTTTTCCCAATGGAGTACAGCATGGGGTTCTTCAAGAAGGGTGTTAAGAGATTTCTGCAGGGTCGGCAACGCGCGAGTGACACCCCTGGTGTTGCAAGCGTCCATAGGCTGTGGTAACCGCTTACCATCAGGCGGGCCGTATGCTTGTTTGCTACCTAAGTTGTATAAAAAAAAAAAAAAAAAAACAAAGAGACGGACAGAATTTTCATAATGTGCGCTTATTTACAGACACTACACAATCGCAACGTGTAAATGTGTTGAACGTGCCAGCTTTAGTTCACTGACCTGTACATGTCAGTCAAGACAATCAGCTTATTAAACGCCATATCAACAAAATTTTGTATGAAGACACAGTAATATTTTTGTAACTTTAAGGCCCGTATAGTTGATCAAGTTTCATGAATAGATTGTGTTAATCAAGAATAATCCTAACATCATTAGTACAGGTTCCAAAATCAAATGTTCTAGAATACGGACCTACAATAACTTACCAATGCTGGTGGATAATGTGCCAAAGTAGTGAGGAGTCTGGAAGAGTGCTTGTCGTCTTGAAACTGTCCGAGATGGAACAGACCTATCGAGGCATCCACGAAGCACACGCCGTATGTGCTGCATCCATTCATTTCCTGCACAAACCATCAAAATTACAGCCATTTATTCAATTAAGGCTCAGAGCAGCTCGAGTGCTCTCCACCTTACAGAATACCGCAGCCAATAACTTTAAGTTGTGTTCCTGCGCGTGAGTATGGTCGCCAGTAATAATTTGGGAAAGATCGGTTACGCGTGAGTGATGCCTTGTGTGTTACAAGCGTCCATATGGCTACGGGAACCGCTTATCATTAGGTCTGTATATTTGTCTGTTTGTTTGTTCAAGCATCACTCAAAAACTAATGGATCGATCGCGATGAAATTTCGCATGCAGATAGCCTATGGTATGTAGGACATAGGCTACTTTTAATCCCGGGAACGCGAGTAAAACCGCGCTGTACAGGTAGATAAAATAAAAGTGAGTATTTCACTGTTACAATACTTTTAAACTTCTCACTATAAGAGGTATTTTATATGGTCTAAGGTCACGTAAGTCTATGATGCGATAGCTACAGCGATGGTGCAAGGTGTATTTGTACTCAATAGTGTGCAAAACCCGTAAAGCATAGCATCGACCAAGCTAAGGATCTGTAACTAATAAAGATTAAAAATATGAACCAATCAAAATTTGCAGCCCTTCATTGCGCGATCCAACTCACCGGCTAATCCAAATTGGACCGTTGTGTACCAGCGCTTTCGATGATTGTTGCTTGTAATTGAAGAAGTCATTTAGGCTTACATTTCTATGAAGATAATAATGAATGTGGTATTACCTCTTCAGCAATGGCTATCATATAAGTGGCATTGGCTTCCCCAGGCCCCGGATCTTGTAGTCCACACACTTGTGTACCGCGGAGTGTCACTTGACATATCTCACGACGGACCACTTTGTCCCATTTTGTGTTTTTTCCCGCTATAATAACATTATAATGATAAGAGTCAGCTAAGAAGTGAAGCGACTCTTTCTACAATATCTTATATAATTCTTGATTGAAGAACTTGTTTTTCTCCTTCCAGATAATTTTTGTTGTACACAGTTGGGTTTTTTGTCTCTTTTAATAATTTACTTTTACCAAGAACAAATGACAAAGAATCCATATTGACATTTTGTCTGACTGTAAATCCACCAGTGTACGATATACCTGTGAATGCATCTATTTAGAAACTGCTCACGCTTAGCGCAAGGTAACGTTGTAAACGCTATCACTCTATAATATTCTAACTCTATGGTCATTCCTTTATATTTTACAAACGAACTTTTTTATTTGTATATTTTTAATTTCACAATAAATACATTATAAAATAAACAGTAACGTTGTTACTACTTACTTTTCCGACACCTCTCCTGCATCATATCGGGTGTTTCTGTCTGTTCCACGCGAGCTACTTTATATCCTTTCGACACTAAAGTGGACGCCATCCTGCCGTACGCACTCTCAGGAAAGCCAGAGTGCGCAAATTCACCCTACAATTGTAACCAAACGGTTTGAAACTGAAGGTGCAAGGTGATCCTTTCTCAAAGTCTTGGTTTAGGCCTGCTTAACAAAACTAATGTCCCGAGAATAAAGTCAAAGTCAAAGACATTTATTCAATGTAGGCCCTAGTAGGGCACTTATGAAGGTCAAAGCTACTGAAGTTACCACCAGTTCGTAAGTAGGCCTTCAACTGAGAAAAACAGGAAAATGAACCATATGCCTTTGGTCCAAGGGTCTACTTCGGTGTAGACCCGAAAGGTTCAAGTTCAGGTTCCAAAATTCAATTGTTTTAATCACAATTCTTGGACTTGAGCTTTGATTGATGTTAGATTCTTACATGCATTGAAGAAATTTTCCAGGGTAGACGTTCAATATTGTTATTTTAAACAAAAGATTATTTCAAAATATAGCTAATTTAATTGTACATATGGTAATTCTAATAAAATCAAACTAGGGGAATACTTTACAAGCCAGTACCCAAAAATTACAGCTACAGCTAATTTCTATAGTGCCAAATTAGATTGTACATATTTTAAATGATAGATATTATGCATGAATGTTAGTGCCTTCAAAAGTAGGATGGGTATGCACGCTTAAATTGCCAGATTAGGATCATGGCAGGTATATGATGCTTACCTTCATATAAGAGAATCCAAGTTCATTAACACCAACTGCAGCATCCATGTGGTACAATTCATAGAATTTGCCAACTTTGAAGAACAACACACAGTCAAAATGTGACGATTTCATCTCCCACCACTGACGATGGGCCTGTAAACAAGAAACCCGCTTATAAAAGGACAAGTATTCATTTGATTAATGATGATTAAGGACACGATATAAAGGCGGCCTAGTAGAAATTGTTATTAGTGATAAGGCCAGCCAATGTGACCGTATCAATGTAACTTTTTTTTTTACTTTGTGTTAACGCTATGTTGACCACAATTTCACCATGGTAAGTAATGATGTGGCCGAAGGTGGTAAGCACACAAAGCCTAGTAGGAACTGGCTCTCAATTGCAGCTGTCGGAACACACCCTTAGGTGCTTGGCGACAGACTTTCACTTGAGGGTGGTAGCCAGCCAATTCGAACCCGGGACCTTCGTCTTGGCATCCAACGTCACTACCACTGAGCTTTACTCGCCTTATTTTGTTTCTTTCTCTCATGTTGTATACCAATCTATCATCTCAACCAATTTCCAAGAATTTAGTTAAAGGTATCTTACATTCTGTTTGATCGTATGGTGTGGTAGCCAATGAAACCAAAAAGGGAATAATATATTTAATAATAAATAAAAATCCTGGGTCATTCCTCACACACGGTCATCTGATCCCAAACTAAGAAGAGCTTGTACTATGGAAACCAGATACCTAATATAATACATATATAAGGTGTAACGGAAAGGGTATATACATCCGAAGGGGGTGAAGACTACATCAGGTACAGACTCTCTATAAAAAGTTTCAGCTCAAAATACATTACTAAAAAATTCAAACAAAATTTTTTAATTCAAGTTTTTTGAATTAAAATCATAACCAACATGTCACCGGTCAATGAGGGTCATTGTCATTTTGCGTCCCTTACTAATATTAATATAAAATTTTATCTTCCGCGATCTGTGCGCCTCGTACCAAAAAAGTGGATTACTGTAATGTATATACAGTTTCCGTTACACCCTGTATATTAGTTTTTGTTAAATTAACAATTCAAGCCTTGTATTCACTAGTCGGGCGACATGTCGCAAGCAGTCGCGGCACATTTACGTGCGACAGTTTGGGGATAATGTCGACGGACATTTCGCTCGTCCACATACCATGGTCATGGTCGAGATGTCACCCAAGGAGGTAGTGTTGTTTAATCTTTATTTATTTATAGAGGGTTTAATCACAATGATGAAGTAACACTTAAAGTGTATCATATTCTATGTTTTGTTCCTATTTTATTGTTAAATGCAGCTTACATCCTAATGAAAATGGAGCTTTATACTTACAGGAGTTTGATCCTTATAGAAATCAGGTGGCACAAAAAGAGTGCTAGGGTCATAATCAGGATGATCAGACTTCCTCTTCATAGCATCCCTGACTTTATCTGGTTTCAACCACTCCAGTTTGCAGTGGACCCAGTTGCCTTCGTCAGTTGACACGGCTGCCACTGGTTTTTCTTCCACTGGCTTTGACTTTGGAGTTGGTGCACTGTAAGAACAGAACTATATAATCCTGGTTTTAAACCCCCATGGATTTTCCCCATCAGTCTTGACCTGCCCTGTGACAGTGTATTTTTGGTGGTTATCACAATGTACACCATTAATGAATTTCATCCAAAGAATGTCCACCAATGGTTTTCTGCATCATGAGCACCAAATCATAATGATACAATGACTACCAAAGATATGCAGAAGTCCTGCTGCTTGCATCAGGTGAATTAATAGTGACTTTAGGATAGTTTGAGGTAACCACCTTACTTACTCTTACACTAAATGTAAATATTATGTAATGAATCTAAGCTTGTTATGAAAAGAGTAATTGCTGAGTTTATTGCCGGCTCTTCT
This sequence comes from Polyploca ridens, assembly GCA_951394255.1. Classification (NCBI taxonomy): domain Eukaryota; kingdom Metazoa; phylum Arthropoda; class Insecta; order Lepidoptera; family Drepanidae; genus Polyploca; species Polyploca ridens. The sequence goes on along the minus strand of OX596264.1, from coordinate 8,010,319 downwards.
CAGCAAATGTAACCTTCCAAACCGGTATTAGAGTCAGACTTTTCATAAGTGCCTGCGAAAGTCTATTTGAATAAATGATTTTGAATTTTGAATTGAATTTTTTGAATAAATAGTCAATTATTCTAATAAATTAAAAATATATGATTATTAATAATAAAAGTTCAATATAATTTACCTTTACCCAAACCTGGGCAATCACCAAAGCCCATATTAGGAAATTAGAAACTTGCCAAAATGCCATGGAAAGGAGCATGTTGGGAATAAGAAGATCAGACACAGTAAGGAACATAATTATTAAGAAACATACAAGAACAAAGAATGTCACTGTAACTATCAGGTAGCTCAAATGGAAATGAGCAGGCCATACAATCAGGGCGAGAGAAAAATGGTCCAAAACAATAATGTTCTGGTTCATGAGAGACCAAAAAAGAAAGAGAGGGAGACCTTTCAGAAGATGGGTTGATGAAATAAAGGCTGTAGTGGGTGGCACGTGGATCAGAACAGCATATAACAGAGAAAAATGGAAGCAGCTGGAGGGGGCCTTTGCCAAAAAAAGGCAAACGGACAGGGATGTCGAGGCAAATTAACCTATTTAACTTAAAATTATTTGTTGATATTTAAAAGTAACTTCTTATAACCTTATTATTAGATAAACTCTAAACCAACAAATATTATGTACCTATGTCTGAATAAAATGCTATTATTATTATTATTATTATAATTTACCTTTTCATAGAGCAGAAAGTTTTAAGGAATGCAAATGTATCCCATAAAAATAGACAACAATTCTAAGATGAATTGTATGAAGTGGTCAGTTTAGTAAATACCTAGAACAACTGAAGAAAAGACAGCATTGCAGTGAGCCAATATGGGCTAAGTATAGTTAAATAAAGTAATTCACCTATTACTGGATGACTTTGTTGTTTTATTGCTTTTTGGAGACTGTTTAGGCTCACTCTTAAAGCTGTCCTGTAATTTCTTCGCTAAACCTGACTTCTCATTTGTAGTTTCCATTTTGTTACCTGCTGAAAATTAGCAAAACTAGTCAATAAATAATTTCTTTTCTTCTTTTTATCTTTAATAATGAAGTGGCTGGCAGACATTTAATAAAACAAAAGGTTTTTTTACCTACTCATAACATATCTCATTTTACCTTTGTTTTCTGTATCAGAATCATCCGAGTCCACTGGGTTGAGTCGAATCCTCTTCCTCCTTTTAGAAGCAATAGGTATTTCATCATCACTGTCATTATTGTGTTTATTGGCTTCAGGAGAAGGAGATGGTTGTCTTTCACGTTTCTTCTCTGAAAGTGACCAGTTCTAAATTAAATAATTTTATAATTTATGTACTAAAACTTCAAAAGCCTTAGTAGAGACTATTGAAATAATTATATACACCCCTAAGATGAGCGGTGCGGCACACGGGCACTAGAAGACAGATATTTTTTAAGGCCATGGGTGGGCATATGAAGTCACCGGCATTTGGCAAACTTAATCTAGTAAAATAGAACTTAATCTAGCTAAACTTACTCTCAACTTTTATTTCCTTATCTCCATTCATTGACGAATCTAACTTGGGAGTCTTGGGACTGCATTCAGCTTCGCCATTGGCTTTGACCTTTTTATTCGCAGGTGGTGTTTTAGAAAAGTAATTAAACAGTGTGTTTGAAGCACCCACGCTATTACGCTTCGACATCTTATAAATGTACTCGTTTTAGGGACCTAATAACAAAATGACTGATTCGGCATTCACAAAACAAACCCAAACCAATTTGGCGCAAATTCTAAACAAAATAGAAATGTCAATTTGTCTGACATTTACTCAGTGTTGCCGGCAGCCGCCGGCAGTAAACCAAGAAAGGACCCGAAATAGAACCATGAAATAAACTCATTTTATTCGGATAGGCTTGGACTTGGATGCTATCCTTCTCATTTATGTCTGAAATTCACAAGACATAAGACAACTTTACTCGTGACGTAACGGCCATCTTCTTCTTATTTTTAAGCAAGAATCTTATCTTGGTTTTAAGTTTGGCAACCAAATCCAAATTAGGACTTATTTCTGTCAGTGTTACGTTATATAATAACTAGCAGCGAATCCCGGCGTTGCTCGGGTTAAAATACATCGCATATTTAGTGGTATAAAAAATATATAAGGATACATTTTTAACAGATATTATAGATTTCTATTTTCGATTTCGATTTGGTTCTTTTAGTTAGATCAATAATAACACTCGTACACATTTTGGAACTTTCCAGATCAATCCAAAAAAAATTAGAACTTTCTCTAACATTTTAAATTGCACTCATTTTAGAACTTTCTCGAACATTCTAAATCGATTATAATAAATTTCACTCATTTTGGAACTTCCTAGATCATTCTAGAAATTTCTAGAACTTTCTCGAAAATTCTAAATCGATCATAACCAATTGCACTCATTTTGGAATTTTCCCGATCTTTCGGAAAATTTCTAGAACTTTCTCGATCATTCTAAATCGATCATAATAAATTGCACTAATTTTGGAACATTCCAGATCATTCGGGAAATTTTTAGAACGTTCTCGAACATTCTATCTCGATTCGATAAAACTGTTATTAGTTTTGGACATTTTGGAACTTTCTAGATGAAGCCAGAAAGTAGAACTTTCTCAAAACATGCTATATCGATTATAATAGTTTGCATTCACTCTAGAATTTTCTAGATCATTCCAGATATTTGTTGAACTTTCTAGTACATTCCAGATCGATTATAACCGTTTTACACATTTTGGAACTTTCCATTCCAGAAATTTTGAGATCTTTTCAGAAGTCCTCATGCGTTAGAAAAGGACAGCAATATGTGTTTTAACATTTTCGCCACCCACAACCACCCCCTTCCACCCACCGCGACCAAACTCCCTTACTACCACCTGGAGACCAAGGGGTATTTACCACCCCAACGGGAAGTTGATTGGGGTTGGTGGTGATTGAGAAAACTGTGTATTTACGTACCCACAAAAGCATTTTATATATATTATTAGATTAGATTTCCAGTCACATTAAATCACAATCAGATAGTCCTCAGTCAGTCACCGTAGAAGATAATATATCGATGGTCACCGTCCATAAAAGTCATGTTTTACTACATTCACTTCACTTCTTATTTGAATGGCGCCAGGTGTGTATAATTTACACAATTCCGCCAGTGTCAGGGTTATAGAGGATACACGAAGGAGATTGATCGGTAAAAATAAAATAGTACTAAAACTCTTCACGGATTTTTTGAGACAACTTGTAAAGTCACGATACGCATAACTCATTTCATTTCACTTCACTAGTGCACATGAATTGATCTTTATTGGATTAAGTCGGTTAAAAACTCAATATACACGAATTTACGAAAATAAAAATGAAATCGCAACTCTTCACGTTCCCACCAAAAAGTCCGTAACGGCCATCATAGCGTGCCGTTATTGTACTTAAAGTACCTTTATTTTATACCAGCTTTATACTAATTGCGGAATGTTTATGGTGAGCTTATTACTCACTCTCCGATTAATATATAGTTATCTCTACTAACGTGGGGTTACTCACCACTCTCTTAAGATGAGTAGATACGTAGTACCCAACTGATAAGGCGCGTTGTGAATCTTCGTTCTGTGGTTCGCACAGAAAAGAAAGTATGGTCCCGAAGATAAACGACAGAATGTTTAAAACTTACAATCAACCTTAGATCACTACCATAAGGTTCATAATACACTGCAGCTGTTAGTTCCGTCTCACTCGCAAGTCACGCCCCTCTGCACGGCGCGCGCTAACATGGCGGCAGCTGCCGACTAATAGCGGTTTTCCGCGCTTTGAAATTCTGCGTAGGTATATTGGTAAGCCATATCAGTTGGGCACTACTGTAACCCCTCTAGTAGTTTGTGATGGATGAGCAGGCTGCACTGGTAGCTAGTGCGTTTTTTTACTCACATACATATTTGACTAGCTGTTCCCCGCGGTTCCTCGTTTCCGGGTAGCTTATAATACTAGGGGATAATGTAGCTCGCTATTAGTGAAATATTTTTTGAAACAGACTGGTAGTTCCAGAGATTAGCCCATTTATACAAACAAAAATACTCTTCTACTTTATTAATCGGCTAACAGGTATTTAAGTAGTGCCGCCCGCCCGTATCTCAATAGCATAGGCAGATGGATGGTAGACTTCGAAGTCGACTGCTATGTCAGATACATAGCAGTCGACTTATATACCAGTTTTCAACCAAAAATCAGACTTCACACACATCGGTTTTTGGGAGATTTTTCTGGTTTCTGGTACTTACTTAAATAATAAAACCTATTAAGATTTTCCAATTTATTTTAAGGATTTTTAATTATTAATATTTATACATTTTGTTTTGTAAAACATACTTTTTATTACTAAGTATCAGTGTAAATAGCTAATATACAAGTTATACAAACTTACAACATCAACTTATTCTTCTAATAGTTTTGGTGTAAAAATGGCAGTAATTCCTATTTACTTATGTGCCAAATCCGTACAGCCATTTAGGCGTAATTAAAGATAATTTAAACAATGTGATGATAGATTAGCAGCAGTAAGGTTGAATGCCCTTGCGATTATCGTGGGTTCTCAAATCCTGAAGGAAAGAGAAGGAAAACATCGTGAGGAATCTATAGCACGGTGGCAGCATCCTGACTGGCTACCACCCTCAAGATGAAAGATCAGCACAGATGTTTCGAAAACTGCACTTAAGTAGTAGTTCTTTCAGGCTTTGCTTACCTCCTTGGACGCATCATCACCTACACCTACTATAGATTGTCGTTAAACACAAGCCTACAGGCCCGTAGCTAGGGGTGGGCATATGGGTGTAAATTCAACCACGAAATATTCGAATAGGTTATGTTTGCAACCTAAAGATATCACGTTATTCCTATATGCACCTATTATAACATAGAATTTCGCAAAAAAAAAGTACATGTGTTTTTATATTTATCTAAACAAATTAATAAAATGTCGTCACCCCCCGACCATGGATCCTGGCTACATTCCTGCAAGCCTATCTTATAGATATCGATCTATGGTAAAATAAATCATAAAATTTAGTTCGATTCAGTCAGATTGTTGCAGACTAACATAACACAATATTAGGAATGTAAATACAAGATACAGGTGTGTTTTGCGTTCTCCCCATATTTACAGGCACGTATTTCATGAATAGGACACGAATCTGTATTTTTATATAAAGGTTAATTTCTAAAGATTGATAGAAAAAGAAAAAGACAGCTCTTGTACCAAACATTAGAAAGACTTACCTATGTGATTATTGGGATTCGTGTTCTATCAAGTAATAATTCAAAATCCGTAAAAATGGGGAGGTTGTAAAACTACAATTGTATTATCTATTTTAAACTAAATATAAGAAAAAATACATTTTGGTTGATTTTTCAATCGTCAGAGCCTTGGATGAGCTATTTCATTGATAAGTCTTCACAAAAACCAATCTTAATTCAATATAACAGCCAGATGCCGCTTATCTGGCATTGAAAAATCAGTCCTTAAACAAATATAAAAATAAAATATTTGTATCATAAATTAAAAATAAGCACCATAAAAAAACATTTCTGCCGTCTATGTAGCATTAAAATCAGTAAAATCAAATCAATAACATAATACACCAGATTTTAAATTATTCATATACAGAAAAAAATATTATTAGAGAAAATAACAAATTAAAATATAGTACTTCATCAGCAGAAACATTTTTGACAAGACTTTAAAAATGCCTAACATTTTAAAATAACAAAAATATATCACTATTGCTACCTTATTTGAAGAATAAAACTACAACTTATGTTTAAATATCCTAATAAATATTATTGCCCGGTTATTATTATACTTGCCTGACGGTATCTGCGTGTGACACACACACTCAAATGAAATGACACTTAAAAGTGTTTCATAAATAAATTAAATGTAATGTAACTTTAAAAAAGGCAAAAGGAACATGAAGTGAAGAAGATATTAAATAATAAAATCTATAATATTCTATATCCCGTTCAAGTGAAATATATTTCCATGGTACTTTGTACTCTGTCTTGACAGGTTTACTAAGAGAGGTTTAATTTTTAAAGGTATTATCATTCATTAATTTCACTGGAGGCAATATAAATGAAGAAAAATATTGACCTTAAATTAAACCTTGCTTTTAAAGATACAGCACATTCAAATTTATATCTTCACTTTTCATATAGAACTAATTGTTGATTTGGTACAGACACCAAGAATAGTTTGAGTGTCAATTTATTCCCAATATCACTCACATAATAATCTGTGGTTCGGGTACAGACAATGCGATTGACTTGTGGGGTAAGACTTGTCCCCCGTTGACGTAAAGTTCATCTTTGACTATGACATCCTCGCCGAGGACCGTGCAGTTTTCCATTCGGACCCACCGGCCAACCACTGACCGCCAGCCAACAATGCATCCATCGAGCCAAGCGTGCTGTCTTATGCAAGCTCCGCGTAGAATTGTACTGCGTTTTATACATGCACCTAAAAAAAAACGCGGTGGTAAATACATGATGCAGGTTCGGTCCCCAGACAGCGCAAACATTGTGTTCATAAACATGTTTGTCCTTTCTGTATCTGGGGATAACCATTAGACATGATATGACAGATAAATTAATTTATAATATAACTAGCGACCCGCCCCGGCTTCGCACGGGTACAATGTCGTAAAGTGGTGTCGAGCGATTTGCGCTCCCGCGCCCGTTTGGCCCGCCCACTCGCTCACTGTATCGCTAATACTGTTTCTTGCTAATTTGAAATCTGTGATATCTTTTAAAATATAGATGATAATGATTTTCTATAAAGAGCTAACTTTATCTACATTAAATGCCCGTCGCAGCTAACTTATTTAATTAGATAAGGATTAATAATATATGGGTCAAAATAACTTCGAAAGTATAACCCACAAAAAAATTCAATCGCATAAAAATGGTTATTTTTTTTTATTTATTTTTTACTGTGGGTCATCCATAGGATATAGACATATAGGTACCATCGCCGTCTTTTTTGTAGATATTTTTAAGATACACAATGCCGTAGTACATTATTTTGATATATCTCGTAAAGTTCAGTCACGTTAGCAAAGAAAGCTCAAAAAAGTCTGTGATTACATAACATTGACTTTTGTTAATTTTCTGTATAATATAACATGCATGTATTATAGATATATATAAACCTTCTTTGAAAAATTATCTAACTGATAGTGAAAACCGCATCAAAATCCGTTGCGTGGTTTAGAAGGAGTTACCGGATAAACAGACAGACAGACGCGGAAAGCGACTTAATTTTATACTATACAGGTCGTTGTTTTGGTCAGCGACAAGCGACTCAGGGTCGATAATACAAATGATACTGGTGCTAAAAAAAATATAAAAAAAATACTTTATTTTTTTTAAATAATAAAAATTAAAAAAAAAAAAAAAAAAAAAAAACATGTAATAAGCTAAAGTGTAGACATAATACTCAACGGGAGTACGAGGGAGTAAAGGGGTGGGGCGATGGCGGCTTGTGCCTAGCTCTAGTCTGTGCACGTGCCTAGTAACCATACTTTGCGGTAATTTTATTTCAAATTGAATAAGGTATTTCTCATCATATTTACAGTATTTAATGGAATTAAGTCCATTTTTGGGGAATATATATTTTGTACTACCGCTCCTGGGTCGCTTGTCGCCGACCAAAACAACACCCTGTATACAGGATGTATTTCGCATGGTAACACAAACTTCGCGAAAAGGCTACACCTAATGCCACTAATCAAATTGTGAAAGTCATTCACCTCGCTAATGATTTATTTTAAATCTCTTTGGGTTAGGTAAGAATAACGATTATGAACAGTCTAAAGTAAAAAAAACTGTTTTTTTTTTTTAATTTGGGAAATACCGACGAAAAATTCCAACATGGGGGGGGTCCAGAATCATGTCCTGGTCCCATGGTATCCGTTTGTGCGGCGATGTCCCTTACACGCTGTATTATAGTGATATGCAAATCAAAATGACCTTGAATATGATAGTATTGGTACCTTATTAATAAAAACTAAATTTCTTGTACAGAAAGTGAAGTATCCCAAAAGACAATAATACTTCGTTAAAATATTAATTTTACCATATTTATTGATGCTAATTTGAGCGTTAAATGCGAATTATGTACGGTACTCGTATCGTATGGCTTGATAAGAGAATTATTCGTGTCAACATTGTAACTGGTCGTTTTGAAGTAATAAACTATTGTATGAGTGTATGTATGACATCATTGAAAAGTTATTATCACCTAATGACTTTGGCGATATAAATCTAATATCGCTTTGGGATTCAATAATCCATTTCTCTGCGAAACTGAATTCTGAGAAACTTCGGAAATGGCATTTATCAATGGTCGGCGGCGCTTATGAATTATCAGACTAACGTACGGTTTAGCAGATTGCTTTTTCTGAGAAGACCCGGCAATAAACTTGGCAATTACATTTTCAGTACGAACTTTAATTTATTACATAACTAGCTGTCCCCCGCAGTTTCATCCGCGTTCCAGGGATAAGGGTAGCCTGTGTCCTCCATACCATGGTCTATCTGCATGCCAAACATGATGCAACATGTAGATGGAGTTTGTAATGAAATACATATTGCCATTTACGCTACGAGTAGATAATTGATCTAATCTCATAAGTGTTTAGCCCGATTCCAATATTCAATCTATCATTTTGCTATCGCGGATTAATATTTGACCTAAAATTTCTTATAATTAGTCAAATAAAGGATTGATTGAATATCGGAATTGAAGTTGAAAAATATGACGTATTACTCACCATCTTCGATAATGACATCAGGGCCAATAGTTACGTTCGGCCCTATCCGGCACCCCTTCCCGATAGAGGCTGAAGAGTCGATTATCACATTGCCTACCACTTCCGCGCCTTCGTGCAATTTGTTAGAGTTCTTCTGACGCAAGCTTGTTAGGTATAAACACATTCCTGAAATTACATAAAGTTAAATATCCAAATCTTAATAGATAATTTTTAAGTTTGTAGTTGTTATAGTTTTAGTTTTTTTTAGTTTTTAAGTAATTTTTATTTTTTGTCATTTATTATTTTTATTCCTAGTCATTTCGTGATTTTAAAAGTGCCCATTAAATTTATCGGTATACATTAAAACAGACATTTTAAATTGTTTACAATGGCACATAATAATTAAATAACTATTCAAATAAGTTTCGAGTATCTTGAAAAAAAAATTAATTTAATAAAATTTTGCATAACTTTCTTATTCATAAATGTTGAACAAATCTTATATCTTCACAAATTTTTTATATAAAATAATTTACCTGTCAAAAAGTCCTTTGGTTGTCCCACATCCATCCAGAAACCTTGTAATTCCATTGCATGCAACTGTCCGTCTGTCGCCATGAAGGGGAATACTTCCTTTTCAATAGACATTGGCCTCAGTTCTATTCTATTGAGTACTGATGGATTCAGAATGTACATTCCTGTGAACATAAGGACAACAGATTAGAACTACTCTGTACTTTGCAAGGTTAAATGGTTTGCTATCCTGCGATAACTATGAGTTTCTTCTTAAATGTGATTAGAATTGGAGGTAATAACAATTCAATGGTGTAACATCACTATATTTTTGGGAACCCTGGACTTTTTGGGAAATTTTACTTATATTATGTAAAAAAAAAACAAATTTTTATACCAGCATTAATTTTATTGGAAATAAACTCTTGAGGTTTTTCCACAAAGCTCTCAATCTGCCCATCCTCTTTGTAAACCACTACACCATATTTGGATGGCTCTTCCACTTTGGTCACTACTATTGTTCCCTCCTGAAATAATAAAAGCATATAAGATAAGCCCTATGCAATCATCATCGTTCATAAATGTAGCTACAATTTATATATGTAAATAAATGAAACTATTATCTATTCCTTATCACAAATAAAAGGATATTCTGTTACAACATATTGGCATGGTTCATGGTAACAAATGAAAATATGTGATTATAAAAAGTGTATGGGGCTGGCTGGTCAGAAACAGTTGAATACAAAAATCACTTACTTTTCCATGACTTCTATGGAACTTGGCAAGTTCTTTGAATGGGAAATCACATATAACATCAGAGTTGAGTACAAAGAAAGGCTCAGGGCTCGTACTAAGTAAATCCCGGGCTAAAGCCAGTGGTCCTGCTGTACCCAGTGGTTCAGTTTCATGAGAAAATGTTAATGAAACACCAAGTTTAGATACTTGTTCTGTCAATTCCTTTTCCATGTCTTCTGCTCTGTAGGACACTGCAAGTATCACCTAAAATATAAGAAATATGTATGGTTATCAAAGACAAGTGCAGTTTACATATGACTAGGGATGGGCAGGGAAAGAAAAAAATATGGGAAGAAAAGAAAAATACGGGAAAGAATGGAAAAATACGGGTAAATTCCCGAACGGCCGGAAAATACTCAAGTGGCTTTTTGTACCTAAAAAAATATTTTTAGATGCTTCTGATTGTTATTTTAATCATACTCGCTGTTGTATGTACCTACATTACCTACGCGCGGACCCACGCGGACCTTGCGGGGACTGGACCGAGTATCACACTTCCGGACTTCGAGTCGGACGAGTATGTACTACCACGGCGTGGTAATTGTGTGGGACCGCCGCACTATGGGGAAATTGACTCGTTTTGATGTCATAAATCTATAACTTCCATGTTTTTATAGATATTGAGGTAATTTTTTTTTCTGATAGTCGTGAATAGATATACTTTAAAATAATGTACACTTCATAAGTATACACGCATTTTTTATAGTAATAAAAATTAAGAGACATAAAGTATTGAAAAAATAAACGGAAACTGAACAACTGTCGTAATACAATATAACCAAATATATTTTAAATGGTAAAATTAAATTCCTATAGTGACTATAATTAAATAAAATAATGATTAAAAAGTTTGTAATAACTTAAAATAAACCTATTAGTCACAGTTCTTACTTTTTTCATAATTTCATGTTTTACCATATAAACATATGTAGCGCATTGAAATCGCAACTTTTTTTTTCTTCCCGTAAAATAATATTAAATTACCTATCAAATAATACTACCTACAGACCTTCGGCAAATTTCGGCAACTGTCAAATCTTTAATTTAAAATTGGAGATACGCAAAAACTACATACTATGAGATATATATCTTTAGTAAATACATTTACAAATAAATTGAATATTTGTGTATACCATAAGAAAATATGTATTCAGAGCTTTCTAAAATGGTATAATACTTGCATAGTTCACATTGCTAGGCCACTAGAAATGTATACCCAAAAATGTTTAAATTGAGTATTGTTTGAAGCAATTATTCAATTAGCATATTTCGATGCTCTTTACCACAAACTAGTAGCAGGCAGATAAATAATTCATACATCATATAATAGAGTAACTTCTTAGCTACAATTTGAGGCATAATATATGTACCTGCGCCGATTTCCGAAAAAGGTATTTATGGCACGGCTTTCTTAAGCGCTTCCCCATAGTGCGCCGCCTGTCCACCACAACCCCAAAACGTCACTTTTTAAAAAACAATGCACTCCTTCATTACAAAAAAAAAAGATTTTTTAATGTATGATATATGTGTATGACCGTGGTATGACCCTAATAGAATTCTTGTTAAATGTTATTCAAACGATTTTGTTAAGGTGTCTCTCGCTATATACGCAAAATCTAGTAACTGTGACCATTTGAGTATTTTCCCAGCCAATGGGAAAATTCCTGGGTTTTTTCCCACCAAATTGGAAATTTACTCGAAGTTGGGTTTATTCCCGGGAACAAACCTAACCGTACATATGACCTATTTAAAACACGATTTTTTCAGATAACAATTCAATGCTGCAGTAATAGGTGATATAAATACTTTTCAAAGTAAATAGATTTCAAAATGATCCATAAGAAATCCTGAGTCACTCCTGATCCCAAATTAAGCAGAGCTTGTACAATGGAAACCAGATTACTGATACTTAGGTACATTATTATACTACTTTTTGTTTGTAAATACATAATATACAAGATTACACCCCAGCTCAGACATGCAGAAATGTTCTAGACACAAATGCTTGTTCCGGGTGGGAATCAAACCCACGACTTGCGGCAGGTGGAATCTTAACCAACCATGCCAACTGGCCTGTCAAGCCTGGCCTCCTAGAAAGTGACAAGATAGTCTACCTTGTTTAGTGTCAAGACTCATGTTTTTAATGATTAGTAATCAAAGAAAATAAGAATAGAAACCCTGGAAGGTTCCGAGGATCTCTAGCCTTAAAAAAACTATAGAGAACTATAAAAAACTGCAATTATTAAAACACATTTTTTTTGCTGGATCACATAATTAATCGCTAAGCCATACATTTTTAAGGACTTATTATTTCAATTATTGCCTTGGAGGTCATAATTTCTAGGATGCTAAATTGTTTATATGGCGTTAAGTTGTGATCGAAGAGATACAGTAAAAAAAAGCGTCCTTTTAGTCCATTTTTTTTCTGCCCTAGTCATTGTGCTTCTAAGCATAATATACCCCAACTCCCAACAACCCGACCCTAAGGCTACTCTCTTAACGGATAATAAGTAAGTGACAAACCTGTGTTACTCCTGCGTCCACCAGGGCTTCAATCTGATGCAGTAAAATTGGTTTGTTGGCAAACTCTACAAGAGGCTTCGGCCTACTCAAAGTTAGGGGTCTCAAACGTGTCCCATAACCACCAACCAGTATCAAAGCACGGATCTCACCCAATTTTTTATCAGCTCCACACATTTTTAGTAGAGATAATGATCAAAAAGTTCGTAAACAAATTTCTTAGCTGGATTATCCTGTTCTTTATTATGTAGTGTAGTATACTCGTAGGGATTTTATAGCTTAATGTGGTATAGTTAAAATTAATCTTGAAGTCTCCGTCATTAAATAATGAGAATATAGAAAGAATTGAACAATTGAATTGTGCACCGCAAAAATTTATTACAAAATAAAATTGTTACACGTCACTCTTCCAAAACAACGTGAATGATGAATGAATGAATCACGGATTACATGAATGAGTGGAAGTCGTTTTTTTATCCATAAAAATATAGGCAAGGGTAATAAACCATACAGCCTTTCCATATGTGTATTTTTTTTTCTTTTCTTCAATGGCGTCACACGGCTTGTGTATTTTGCCAATTTCCAGTAATATTATAAGTTCTAGTCACAATTAATCATTTTCACATAGTCCTCAGTCAGTCATCGTCCATAATGTCATGTTTTGGTACAATGGTGGTTATTGTTCTAAAACTTCACGGACTTCTTGAGACAACTTGAAAAGACACGATACACATAATTCATTTCATTTCACTTCACTGGTGCACATGATTGATGTTTATTGGATAAAATACCACCGATAATACGCAATAAAACTCAACACGAATTTATGAAAATAAAAATGAAAACACAACGTCTCTCTACAAGTTCCCGCCAAAAAGTCATGTGTAATTTTATTTTTAATATCACTTTCATATAGTCCGCATCACCAGTCACCGTCCAAAGTCATGTTTTAGTAAAATGGTGGTCATTGTACTAAATCTTTTCACGGACTTTTTGGGACAACTTGAAAAGTTACGATTCACATAATTAATTTCATTTCACTTCACTGGTGCATGTATGATCTTTATTGGATAAAATATGCAATAAAACCCAAAATACAGGAATTTATGAAAATAAAAATGGAAACGCAACGTCACTCAAGTTCCCGCCAAAAAGTCCGATAAATGAATGAATGAATCGAATCAGACCAGTGCAGTGCTGCCATATGGTCATTTAATTATTTGAGATCTAAATTAAAAATGTCAATCAATATATTTTTTCAAGAAACATCCAAAACAATCAACTATCTATCTTTGGCAATACGTAAAAGTATTGCCGGCCGGTACGGGCCGGAACGACCAAACGAACCGTAAATGAAATTACATATTTCATGCCCTATCTGTATATATAAAAGGAAACCGTGACTGACTGATCTATCAACGCATAGCTCAAACCACTGAACGTATTGGGCTGAAATTTGGCATACAGATAGTTGTAATGACGTAGGCATCCGCTAAGAAAGGTTTTTTGGAAATTCCACCCCTAAGGGTGTAAAATAGGGGATGAAAGTTTGTATGAAAGTCCGTCAGTTTTGAAGTTAGGATCTTCAAATTTTGTATTTAGGCTAACGATTGAAAATTAATTTATAGGTGTCTCAGCGTTTTTAATAATTCCGAACCCGAAGGGGTGAAAAGGGGGATGAAGTTGTGTATGAAAAGTTCTTAAATGTCAGAGTAAACATCACTAAATTTATAATTATACAGTGAGGGCATACACATTAGAAGGATTTTTGGAAATTTCACCCCTAAGGGGGTAAAATAGGGGATGAAAGTTTGTATGAAAGTCCATCAGTTTTGAAGTAAGGATCTGCAAATTTTGTGTTTAGGCTGACGATTGAAAATTAATTTACAGGTGTCTCAGCATTTTGGATAATTCCGACCCCGAGGGCGTGAAAAGGGGGATGAAGTTGTGTATGAAAAGTCCTTGAATGTCAGAGTAAATATCACTAAATTTATAATTATATAGTGAGGGCATCCACTTTAGAAGATTTTTGGAAATGATTTTTGGAAAGGATTTTTGGAAATTTCACCCCTAAGGGGGTAAAATAGGGGATGAAAATTTGTATGGAAGTCCGTCAGTTTTGAAATTAGAATCTTCAAATTATGTGTGTAGACTGACGATTGAAAATTAATTTATAGGTGTCTCAGCGTTATTGATAATTCCACCCTCGAAGGGGTGAAAAGGGGATGAAGATGTGTATGGAAGTCCTTCATTTTCAAATTAAACGTCACTAAGTTTACTACCAACGTATATCGGTATTGTTGGAATTTCAACCCTTAAGGTTGTGAAAAGGGAGATTTTTTGTATTTCAAGTTTCAAAGTAAAATCATTTATTTAAGTTGTTTATGCACATCTATATATATAAAATTCGTGGAGATAATCGAGATAATGTGATTTTTATCAAATTTCTAATTGACATATCTGAGTATAGTTGATAGTGTGATAATTTTGTTAACTACTTATAGAATACGTACATTGAAATGTAAATTTAGACCCCGAATGTAAATAACATTATTCTTTATATTTTCTATTAGTGGTAAACGCTGTGGGATATATAATTAACTATAATTAGTACTATACATAATTGTCATTGTATATCTGTTTCTTTACTGAAACAAATAAAACTGATATATCAACTATTATCAACGCACAGCCTAAACCGCTGGTCCTTGAGTTATGAAATTTGGAGAGTGTATTGTTTGGAAAGAGTAGGTATCCACTACGAAAGGGTTCTTCGAAATTACTCCTCTAAGGTGGTAAAATAGGGGATGAAAGTTTGTATGAAAGTCCGTCAGTTTCGAAGTCAGAATCTTCAAATTTTGTATTTAGGCTGACGATTGAAAATTAATTTATACGTGTCTCAGCGTTTTAGATAATTCTACCCTCGAAGAGATGAAAAAAGGGGTGAAGTTAGGTATGGGAACTCACTGACTGATATATCACGGCCGCTGGTCTTAGAGACATGAAATTTGGAGGGTGTGTTCTTTGTGAAGTGTAGGTATTCAATAAGAAAGGGTTTTTCGAAATTCGAACCCTCAGAGGGTGAAAAGGGGTTTGAATTTAGTTTGATCACGTTTGTAAGTTGTTGGTTTGTTATTGTGTATTATACTTTACTAGCAGCGAAACCCGGCGTTGCTCGGGTTAAAATACATCGCATGTTTAATGGTATAAAAAATATATAAGGATACATTTTTTTTCATTTGGATTTCTATTTTCTATATTGAGAGACTTTCCAGAACATATAGTTTATTCTTTTTTTTACTCGACTGCAATCACAATTGAACTGACGAAAAGTCACTGAATCATTCTAAAATGATCATAATAATTTGCACTCATTTATGAACTTCCCAGATAATTCGGAAAATTTCTAGAACGTTCTCGAACATTCTAACTCGATAATAACAGTTTTGGGACATTTTGGAACTTTCTAGATGAAGCCAGAAATTTGTAGAACTTTCTCAAACATTCTATATCGATTATAATAGTTTGCATTCATTCTAGAATTTTCTAGATATCCTGGGACATTCATCACACACGGTCATTCCATATATTTGTTCATTCCAGATATTTGTTGAACTTTCTAGAACACTCCAGATAAATTATAACCGTTTTACTCATTTTGGTACTTTCTAGATCATTCAAGAAATTTCTCGAACATTCTATATCGATCATAAACAATTGCACTAATTTTGTAACTTTCCAAATCATTCGGAAAATTTCTAGAACGTTCTTGAACATTCTAACTCGATAATAACAGTTTTGGACATTTTGGAACTTTCTAGTTGAAGCCAGATCAATTATAACCGTTTTACTCATTTTGGAACTTTCTAGATCATTCAAGAAATTACTCGAACATTCTAAATCGATCATAATCAATTGCACTCATTTTGGAACTTTCCAGATCATTCGGAAAATTTCTAGAACATTCTCGATCATTCTAAAATGATCATAATAAATTGCACTCATTTATGAACTTTCCAGATAATTCGGAAAATTTCTAGAACGTTCTCGAACATTCAAACTCGATAATAACAGTTTTGGGACATTTTGGAACTTTCTAGATGAAGCCAGAAATTTTTAGAACTTTCTCAAACATTCTATATCGATTATAATAGTTTGCATTCATTCTAGAATTTTCTAGATAATTCCAGATATTTGTTGAACTTTCTAGAACACTCCAGATAAATTATAACCGTTTTACTCATTTTGGAACTTTCTAGATCATTCAA
>OX596264.1:7953417-7993189 GCA_951394255.1 Polyploca ridens | reverse complement strand
CAAATATCTGGAATTATCTAGAAAATTCTAGAATGAATGCAAACTATTATAATCGATATAGAATGTTTGAGAAAGTTCTAAAAATTTCTGGCTTCATCTAGAAAGTTCCAAAATGTCCCAAAACTGTTATTATCGAGTTTGAATGTTCGAGAACGTTCTAGAAATTTTCCGAATTATCTGGAAAGTTCATAAATGAGTGCAATTTATTATGATCATTTTAGAATGATCGAGAATGTTCTAGAAATTTTCCGAATGATCTGGAAAGTTCCAAAATGAGTGCAATTGATTATGATCGATTTAGAATGTTCGAGTAATTTCTTGAATGATCTAGAAAGTTCCAAAATGAGTAAAACGGTTATAATTGATCTGGCTTCAACTAGAAAGTTCCAAAATGTCCAAAACTGTTATTATCGAGTTAGAATGTTCAAGAACGTTCTAGAAATTTTCCGAATGATTTGGAAAGTTACAAAATTAGTGCAATTGTTTATGATCGATATAGAATGTTCGAGAAATTTCTTGAATGATCTAGAAAGTACCAAAATGAGTAAAACGGTTATAATTTATCTGGAGTTTTCTAGAAAGTTCAACAAATATCTGGAATGAACAAATATATGGAATGACCGTGTGTGATGAATGTCCCAGGATATCTAGAAAATTCTAGAATGAATGCAAACTATTATAATCGATATAGAATGTTTGAGAAAGTTCTACAAATTTCTGGCTTCATCTAGAAAGTTCCAAAATGTCCCAAAACTGTTATTATCGAGTTAGAATGTTCGAGAACGTTCTAGAAATTTTCCGAATTATCTGGGAAGTTCATAAATGAGTGCAAATTATTATGATCATTTTAGAATGATTCAGTGACTTTTCGTCAGTTCAATTGTGATTGCAGTCGAGTAAAAAAAAGAATAAACTATATGTTCTGGAAAGTCTCTCAATATAGAAAATAGAAATCCAAATGAAAAAAAATGTATCCTTATATATTTTTTATACCATTAAACATGCGATGTATTTTAACCCGAGCAACGCCGGGTTTCGCTGCTAGTAAAGTATAATACACAATAACAAACCAACAACTTACAAACGTGATCAAACTAAATTCAAACCCCTTTTCACCCTCTGAGGGTTCGAATTTCGAAAAACCCTTTCTTATTGAATACCTACACTTCACAAAGAACACACCCTCCAAATTTCATGTCTCTAAGACCAGCGGCCGTGATATATCAGTCAGTGAGTTCCCATACCTAACTTCACCCCTTTTTTCATCTCTTCGAGGGTAGAATTATCTAAAACGCTGAGACACGTATAAATTAATTTTCAATCGTCAGCCTAAATACAAAATTTGAAGATTCTGACTTCGAAACTGACGGACTTTCATACAAACTTTCATCCCCTATTTTACCACCTTAGAGGAGTAATTTCGAAGAACCCTTTCGTAGTGGATACCTACTCTTTCCAAACAATACACTCTCCAAATTTCATAACTCAAGGACCAGCGGTTTAGGCTGTGCGTTGATAATAGTTGATATATCAGTTTTATTTGTTTCAGTAAAGAAACAGATATACAATGACAATTATGTATAGTACTAATTATAGTTAATTATATATCCCACAGCGTTTACCACTAATAGAAAATATAAAGAATAATGTTATTTACATTCGGGGTCTAAATTTACATTTCAATGTACGTATTCTATAAGTAGTTAACAAAATTATCACACTATCAACTATACTCAGATATGTCAATTAGAAATTTGATAAAAATCACATTATCTCGATTATCTCCACGAATTTTATATATATAGATGTGCATAAACAACTTAAATAAATGATTTTACTTTGAAACTTGAAATACAAAAAATCTCCCTTTTCACAACCTTAAGGGTTGAAATTCCAACAATACCGATATACGTTGGTAGTAAACTTAGTGACGTTTAATTTGAAAATGAAGGACTTCCATACACATCTTCATCCCCTTTTCACCCCTTCGAGGGTGGAATTATCAATAACGCTGAGACACCTATAAATTAATTTTCAATCGTCAGTCTACACACATAATTTGAAGATTCTAATTTCAAAACTGACGGACTTCCATACAAATTTTCATCCCCTATTTTACCCCCTTAGGGGTGAAATTTCCAAAAATCCTTTCCAAAAATCATTTCCAAAAATCTTCTAAAGTGGATGCCCTCACTATATAATTATAAATTTAGTGATATTTACTCTGACATTCAAGGACTTTTCATACACAACTTCATCCCCCTTTTCACGCCCTCGGGGTCGGAATTATCCAAAATGCTGAGACACCTGTAAATTAATTTTCAATCGTCAGCCTAAACACAAAATTTGCAGATCCTTACTTCAAAACTGATGGACTTTCATACAAACTTTCATCCCCTATTTTACCCCCTTAGGGGTGAAATTTCCAAAAATCCTTCTAATGTGTATGCCCTCACTGTATAATTATAAATTTAGTGATGTTTACTCTGACATTTAAGAACTTTTCATACACAACTTCATCCCCCTTTTCACCCCTTCGGGTTCGGAATTATTAAAAACGCTGAGACACCTATAAATTAATTTTCAATCGTTAGCCTAAATACAAAATTTGAAGATCCTAACTTCAAAACTGACGGACTTTCATACAAACTTTCATCCCCTATTTTACACCCTTAGGGGTGGAATTTCCAAAAAACCTTTCTTAGCGGATGCCTACGTCATTACAACTATCTGTATGCCAAATTTCAGCCCAATACGTTCAGTGGTTTGAGCTATGCGTTGATAGATCAGTCAGTCACGGTTTCCTTTTATATATACAGATAGGGCATGAAATATGTAATTTCATTTACGGTTCGTTTGGTCGTTCCGGCCCGTACCGGCCGGCAATACTTTTACGTATTGCCAAAGATAGATAGTTGATTGTTTTGGATGTTTCTTGAAAAAATATATTGATTGACATTTTTAATTTAGATCTCAAATAATTAAATGACCATATGGCAGCACTGCACTGGTCTGATTCGATTCATTCATTCATTTATCGGACTTTTTGGCGGGAACTTGAGTGACGTTGCGTTTCCATTTTTATTTTCATAAATTCCTGTATTTTGGGTTTTATTGCATATTTTATCCAATAAAGATCATACATGCACCAGTGAAGTGAAATGAAATTAATTATGTGAATCGTAACTTTTCAAGTTGTCCCAAAAAGTCCGTGAAAAGATTTAGTACAATGACCACCATTTTACTAAAACATGACTTTGGACGGTGACTGGTGATGCGGACTATATGAAAGTGATATTAAAAATAAAATTACACATGACTTTTTGGCGGGAACTTGTAGAGAGACGTTGTGTTTTCATTTTTATTTTCATAAATTCGTGTTGAGTTTTATTGCGTATTATCGGTGGTATTTTATCCAATAAACATCAATCATGTGCACCAGTGAAGTGAAATGAAATGAATTATGTGTATCGTGTCTTTTCAAGTTGTCTCAAGAAGTCCGTGAAGTTTTAGAACAATAACCACCATTGTACCAAAACATGACATTATGGACGATGACTGACTGAGGACTATGTGAAAATGATTAATTGTGACTAGAACTTATAATATTACTGGAAATTGGCAAAATACACAAGCCGTGTGACGCCATTGAAGAAAAGAAAAAAAAATACACATATGGAAAGGCTATATCAGATCATTCAAGAAATTTCTCGAACATTCTAAATCGATCATAATCAATTGCACTAATTTTGTAACTTTCCAGATCATTCGGAAAATTTCTAGAACGTTCATGAACATTCTTACTCGATAATAACAGTTTTGGACATTTTGGAACTTTCTAGATGAAGCCAGATCAATTATAACCGTTTTACTCATTTTGGAACTTTCTAGATCATTCAAGAAGTTACTCGAACATTCTAATCTCGATCATAATAAATTGCACTCATTTTGGAACTTTTTAGATCATTCTGGAAATTTCTAGAAGGTTCTCGAACATTCTAACTCGATA
This sequence comes from Polyploca ridens, assembly GCA_951394255.1. Lineage (NCBI taxonomy): Eukaryota > Metazoa > Arthropoda > Insecta > Lepidoptera > Drepanidae > Polyploca > Polyploca ridens. The sequence goes on along the minus strand of OX596264.1, from coordinate 7,989,180 downwards.
ATAACAGTTTTGGACATTTTGGAACTTTCTAGATGAAGCCAGAAATTTGTAGAACTTTCTCAAAACATGCTATATCGATTATAATAGTTTGCATTCACTCTAGAATTTTCTAGATCATTCCAGATATTTGTTGAACTTTCTAGAACACTCCAGATCGATTATTACCGTTTTACACATTTTGGAACTTTCCATTCCAGAAATTTTGAGATCTTTTCAGAAGTCCTCATGCGTTAGAAAAGGACAGCAATATATTTTTTAACATTTTCGCCACCCACAACCACCCTCTTCCACCCACCGCGACCAAACTCCCTTACTACCATCTGGAGACCAAGGGGTATTTACCACCCCAACGGGAAGTTGATTGGGGTTGGTGGTGATTGAGAAAACTGCGTATTTACGTACCCACAAAAGCATTTTATATATATTATTAGATTGTGTAAATAAAAACAAAATGTTGAAAAAAAAAATAGCCAATCATATAGCCCCATTTTTTTTTTTAAATGTAACTTATAAATTGAAGGCCGACTTACGAACTGGTAGTAGCTTGAGTAGCTTTGACCTTCATAAGTGCGCCCTACAAGGGCCTTAATTGAATAAATGGCTTTGACTTTGACTTTCATTCTCGAAAATTGGTACACATACTCTTCAATCAAAATTCAAAGTCCTGACTAATATACTTTCACATACATTAACTGGCTGATATATAGACATATGCACAGACTAAACTGCTGGTCCTAGAGACATTAAATTTAGGGTGTGTTCTTTGTGACGTGTAAGTATCCACTAAGAAAGGATTTTTCGAAATGTTTCCTACAAAAGTGTGAAACGGGGGTTGAAATTTCTTCGAAACTTATCGATTTGTATTCTTTTTTTTTAGTTTATTGTATGTATCCTTTGGATCGATTGCAAAATCATAGTAGTACCTAATCGTAGGCGCAAAATTTAATAGTACCAAAATTTACCTTAATTTTCAACTTTTTCATTTTTCATTTACTTGTGCTAAGACCTTGCTTCTTGCCAAATTTCATGATTCTAGGTCAACGGGAACAGCCATATAGGTTTTCGATCCAAAACCTATAGGGTACCTACTTCTGGTTGACCTGGAGTCGTCAATTTTGGTTAAAAGCAAGGTTTTACAGCACAAGTAAAGGGAAAATAAAAAAAAAGTTTAAAATTAAGGTAAACTTGGGTACTTACAAGTTTTCGCGAAAATCTAAATTTGCCCATATCTTTTTATCGTGTTGAATCAGGACCTTGATTTTTGTACACCTAATAGGGACTATAGACTTCAGTATCTGGTATAAATTTGAACTTGCTAGGTCCACCCGTTCGTGAGAAAATCGGTGGTGACACACGGACAAACAGACAGACGGGCAGAAGAGTGATCTTATAAGAGTTCCTTTTTTACCTTTTGAGGTACGGAACTCCAAAAAGTATATTACGATATAAGTGTGACTTTAGTAGTCTCTTTCACGCCGTGCAAAGTGTGTGCGCTTAAGTCAAGAGTATCGTATAGGTACTATTTTATAACACGGTGTGTAATAAGTGCGGGTTTTTTACAAAACGAAACGGGAAGTGTACCCTTCCAAACAAAAAAAGAATTTTCCAAATCGGTTAATAAATGACGGAGTTATGAGATAACAAACATAAAAAAAACGAATTGAGAACCTCCTCCTTTTTTTGAAGTCGGTTAAAATACGTAATTGGTACTGTAAAAGTATTAAAATGAGTCCAGACTTCATCATTCTATGTTTAGTCACTGAGAAGATACTTTGTCTACCTTCCGTCTCCATCATCGTGCATCGGTTCAGCTCGCTGTCACCATAATATTGTATTGTCATCGGAATTTGACAGGCGTTTCGTTGTAATCAATATAAATTATTTATTATCCACTTCTGGCTGTCTCCTATTAGGTCTTTTCACACACGCTTCGAGTACTCTCATCCCAGAGATTAGTTTAGTTTTACGGAGAACTTCGTCATTATTGCTTTCTTTGGGATAATGATAGTTTGTATATTCAATTGAGAGGGAGTGAGAGTGCTTATAATGTTTGTTTAAGAAGATAAATATGTCATTTGTTTCCTGTAGACCACGCGGGCGAAGCCGCGGGCAGAAGCTAGTTAATTCATATGGCAGCACTGGTCGTGTCTGTCACTTGCATGACTGACGGACGACTGGCTGGCTGGCTGTCATGCCTGTCATGTTGGTCATGTCAGTGAGTTATGTAATGGCTGCTGGCGGTTTGCTTGTCAGTCAGTGTCATTAAATTATTTTATAGATTCTTTCCTTTTATACATTCTATTCTAGTTATACAATGGCTGTTTCGGTCCGAATTCTTCCCCGATTAATAGGTAAAATGTTTCCAATATAATATACTTTAATCTTTTAGTTAATCTATTTCTTTTATTTGAGCTAACGATTTGCTTCGGTCATCAATACATTTTTTTTACGGTGACCTAATGTGATAACCTTGTTATTTGATTACCACCTGCTCCAGAAAATGTCTATCAACCTTTACGAACACCACCCGAATTTAATATTATTTAATTATAATGTATCATGTGAACTTACAATGTCGTATTCATTAAACCTAGGTAGACCGAGACCTTCAGATCTATAAATACTCATTCTATTCCTAGTTTCGATTACTTGACCGTAAAAAATATAGTAATTATGTAGATTTGAATCGTTACACAGAAAGATGGTTGTTATGAGGTATTCATTCATTCATGAATCAATAGAAACATAATCAATAAGTTGACCTTTGGTACTGACATATTGTAGTACATAATCAAACTTTACTTTCATTATCTGATATTTTGGGAAGATAGTAAGCCTTTACTTATTTGGTTTAATGTTTAAAATTAGGTAGCAGATCAATCTTCATAATGTTGTTTTCAATTAAATGCTAGAGTGGTTATTTAATGTTGATAGTAATGTTTTTAGCATTGTTATCTTGCTACCCAGGCTGTTGACACTGTAATAGCATATTATATGGTTAAATAACAGAAAAATAATATGTAATTATTATAATGTGTGATTTATGTTCAATTTAACATTTTAATTATGTAAATCAACTGACTTGCACTTATGTTTAAGTAGAATATTTAGTTCTTACTTAGTTATTTCGTATACAAACAGAGATTCATAGAACATTTTATATTTAAGGTGATGTGTATGGGGGAGGGAAATTTGAATTTTTACCTTCTCTATTATTTACCTTCATAGAACAACACATGGGTAAATATTTCAGTGATTAGCGAATATAGTAGTTCATTTGGCATATTGTGGAATTGATACTTTTTCTTTAATATGATATGTTTCTCACATTCAAATATGACAATATACAAAACGCATTCATAACACAATGTGCCGATGAACTTCTACAGCTGCAAATCACTGAAATATTTAGCCACATTGCTCTACGAAGGTAAAAAATAGTAAAAACATGAAAAAAAATTCACACCACCATACTGACACATCACCTTAAACAAATAAGTTTCCTGCCAATTACTAGCAGTACCTAATTGTAGGACTACTTTTGGTAGTTTCCATTTATTGTGAAATACTTACACTGCAGTAATATTAAAAGTACTTATTAACTTCTAGTTATTTTTTGTTTTGTTGGATAGGGTTGCAAATGTTGCAATTGAATTGTTAAGCAACCAAAGCCTAGAAGGGTTCTCAAAACCAGGTGCATGAACACTCTTGTATCTGTTTGTTCTGCTTGGGTACAGATTTTTAACATAAGAGTGATGGCCAGGCTTGTGAGTACTGCAAAGTACCATAACACCATGCACCAACAGTGGGGAGGGGACAGATTGAAATTTAAATTAATTTATTTGCGAGAATAAGGGTGACAGTTTCCACCAATGGACGAGTGATTCATGAGGAAGGTTTAGGTATACAATTTATTAAAGTTTTGTGTAAATTGGCTGAAATATGATGATGATTCTTAAAGATGTTGGAAAATATTATGCCATGTGGATAACACTACTCTGCTACCCAAGCGAAGCCAGGGCAGGTCACTAGAAAATAATATAACCCTTCTTCTTCTTTTTCAGATGGCTTGAAGCTCAGCAATGTCAGATTTCAGTCTGGCACACCATATGCAGAAACCCGGAAAAACTTGGGCCTCACAAGTGAGACTAAGGTCATTGTTCAAGGATTCACTGGCAAGCAGGGAACCTTCCACAGCCAGCAAGCTATAGATTATGGAACTAAGATTGTTGGAGGAGTGTCACCCAAAAAGGCAGGAACAGAGCATCTTGGAAAACCAGTGTTTGCAACGGTAAAGGAAGCCAAAGCAGCAACTGGGGCTGATGCTTCTGTTATCTACGTGCCACCGGCTGGAGCTGCTTCAGCCATTTTGGAAGCTGTAGAAGCTGAAGTTGGACTAATTGTCTGCATCACAGAGGGTGTACCTCAACATGTTAGTTATCTGTGTACATGTCTTTTATAAATTTATCTCTTCCTTAATCTTTATTTTGTCGAACTTTACATTTCAGAACAGTCTGCCATTGTTATGGTATTCAACAAATTTTGTTAGCTTCAGCAACATTATTTTTTGTAATTTCCAGTGTTGTTCCTGTAAACCATCCCTTGCGTTTTATCTGCAGGGTCATGTGAAGTTTCCTGCAGCAGGAAATATAAGTATCTTGCACCATCTTCCTTTTAGGTGTAATTATTAAATGGGCTGCCAAATGGATGGATTGCCTATTCTTTTATTTTATTATTTCTTCCTAAACTGTAGGTTTATGCTATGATCTAAGATTGTGTTATAGTAAATCTTATTTTCACATAAATTATGTAACCATATTCGGCTTCACGTAACTCTATGACGTATATGTTGAGAGGTGTCAAGTCTGAGTAAACATCACCATTATCCACTACTTATTATGTTATATTTATTTTTTAGGACATGGTTCGAGTGAAACATGCCTTGTTGAGGCAGAATAAGTCGCGGCTGGTTGGTCCTAACTGCCCCGGTATTATTGCGCCGGAGAAGTGCAAAATCGGGATCATGCCTGCAGCTGTCCACAAAAAAGGATGCATTGGCGTCGTATCTCGTTCAGGAACTTTGACCTATGAAGCCTGCCACCAGACCACTATAGTGAGTACATACCTATACTATAGAATCTATAGTCTATTCATAAGATAAAAAACAATGTTCATAGGTATATAGCCTAGAAACTGTTTTGGCATTTGTATTACTTAAGTTTTAAGTTTGAAATAATAGCTGTTTGTTTCTTTAATAAATAAAAATAAAATAAATATTCTAAAGATATCTTTATAATGCATTCCATCAGAGCTACTGAAGCGCTCGTGGTGTAGCATTATTAGCCGTTCTTAATCGATCGGCAAAGTTAAGCTGCCACTGTCGTGGCCGGTACCTGGATGGGTGACCGCCTAGTGGTATTTCAAATTGAGCGTTTCCGTGCTTCGCAAGGCACGTAAAGCCGTTGGTCCCGATTATCACTTAATTGTGATAGTCGTTAAGCTAGTTGCAGGCCTACCAACTAGGCGGCTTGAAAACTAAAATAGTAGGTTGACCACTAGCCCTACTTCCATTGATCCACAGTGGGCACGCGTGGTGGAGTATCTGCCCATTCCCTTTTACCATCATTTGTGAAAAGAGGCCTGTACTCAGCAGTGGGAAATTATAGGCTGATGATGATTGATTTGAAATATGTTGCTTAATTAAGTATGAGGAAAATACATCTGTTATCTGCACTTTAGCTTGGCGGTTTACCCTATGTTCCCAGGATAAAAAGTATCTTGTTCACTCCTTGGTACCTACTAATTACCACATTTACACGAGTGGTCTTCCTTATTAGACCTTTGTTATTTTAACCGCATAATTGACCCTGTCGATCGGTATCAATTATCTGGATATCGGGGATTTTTCGCCTTTGTGTCGATTCAGTTCCCGGCAGGGGCAAGCGAATATTTTATAACTGTTTTTAAATAAAGGAGCGCTTGCTTTGCCAGCATTCATATAGGAACATTAGGTATAATAAAATACGCGTAAAAGACGCTAATTAGCCGAATGACCCGATCACTAAGCCTATGAATTGGTTTGGTCCTGAATAAGAGGTGTCCTGCTAACCAATTAAAACACGCCGTCCGCCTTACCGTACCGTCTTTGTTGATGTGGCGGCTATTAGGCTTATTGGTGCTATTTACAGTCAGGTTAAAATACCTGTATCGTTGTTATATACTTTTTAGACCAAACCCATTTTTGAGGTGTATTTTTTTGTTCTAAATTAAATAATATTTAATAATTACATTTGTGTCCTCAGACTGGCCTGGGACAGACCCTTTGCGTTGGTATTGGTGGTGATCCATTCAATGGAACAGATTTCATTGACTGCCTCGAAGTATTTCTGAAAGACCCTGAAACTAAAGGCATTATTCTCATTGGTGAAATTGGTGGAAATGCTGAAGAATTAGCATCGGATTATCTCATCAAGCACAATACCGTAAGTATTTTATTTATTTATGTACAACATAGGTATAGTATGCATACCACGAGTCGTGAGCACAGATTGACAGCTGCACAGTAGTTATTTTTGCGGTCTGTTTGGCGGAACGAAGAAGGGGGGAGCGTCGAGCTGCACGCGATTGGTTCGTCAGTCGATGCTTGTCGTCTATTGGATTCTCGCGTGTCATTTGGCTACTGTGATTTGGCCAAAAGTGTACATATGCGAACTTGCCCCCACTACTACCTATCTGTGCTCATCATTCGTGGAGCTTACTATACCTACCCTATTTTTATTTTAACTAAAATATTTGCAATTTCATTCTTATTTTTGTCCCTGTGCAGAGTCAGGTGTGATACAGTCGGCCTGAAGGTTTTATTAAATATCTTTAATCATCCATTCTATTTATGGTTATCGACTTAAGTTTTTAGTTTAGTATTAACATGCCTCACAAGGTTGTTCTTTGATCAATGTTGTAACATGGTAATTCCATAGTAAACTAGACCTTTTAAATAATGCATTTCGTATTCCTTCCCACTTTATCATAGCCATCTCAAATATCTATTTATCTGCACTCGTATTACATTCATAGAAGTGTTTCGTGTAGATCAGAGTCCAGTATTTTTCGCTACATCTGTTCAAGTGTTCACAACTGTACATTCTTCTTTCAACTGGAGATTAAAGTAACAAAGTATTAAATGTCGTTATTTATTTTAATATTGTTTTCCAAAATTAGAAACATGATTGGTATGTTAGCAAGTCAATAATCATCAGGACAGTAACAGTATTTTGTTAACAATTTCAGGGCCAGAAAGCAAAACCTGTGGTATCGTTCATAGCTGGTTTGACAGCTCCACCTGGCAGACGTATGGGTCACGCTGGTGCAATCATCTCTGGAGGCAAAGGCGGTGCAATGGACAAAATTAAAGCCTTAGAAAAAGCAAATGTCATCGTCACTCGCTCACCGGCCAAAATGGGTGCCGAACTATTCAAAGAAATGAAACGATTAGAGATTGTCTAAGTAACGCTTATATTGAATATTATATACAAGATAATATGTATTTGAATTCTGTATAGTCCTTTAGTAATTATTGGTATTATTTATTTCCAATTGATTTTACATCTTATTATGTTGTAAATTATTCAGTCTGACGGAGTGGTCAAGTTTGTGACCAGAGATTGGTTTTTAACAACCATATAATTTATACACAATTACAATTTGTTATTAAAATTTTGCTTATGTATGGCACAGTATTGATAGGTGCACTTGCTAGTAGCGGGCTTAACTGAATTATCTCATATTAATATTAAATGTAAGTGTTACATTTTATAGACTACTGATCAAATTTCAACTTTCTTAGATAAATATATTGAATTGACTTTCAGATTACGCTTTACTGTTGTATGGTTGGAAAAAATTATAAACTCGAAATACATGCATAACCTAATTGCTACATGTTTTTATTGTTACCAAACTGTTATAAAAAATACAAGAATATGTAATTTAATCACACAGGAGATTAATATACTCCTCGTGCTCAGGTACCAATAATACTCAGGTCATATATACAGGTGATTTTTTTTCCTAGCTAGTATTGGCAAATTATAAACTACAGGTCATAGAGAAAAACGCTGAAAGGAAACTAGAGGTGATTACTGAAAAAAAAAAGTGGCATTAATGCTTATAAATATTATATGTCTGTGCATTAATGTTAATTTAAAAAAAAAATAGTATTTTCGGATATGGAATTTTTTTTTAAACATTTTTTTTTTCAATATTCTGCTTACACGTCACAATATGAACAAAATTATGTAAGACAATCTTGGTCACAAGTTGCAAGTTATCAAAAATATTATTTTCCTTGACCACCAATATTTTTGATAACTTTTCAAACTTTACGCAGGATAAAACTATCCTGGAAACATCACTATATTTAGCCATAAGCCATAAAGAAGTAGCTCTCAGCATTTTGACAAGCAATTAGAGGTCAATTTCGATAGCTTCTAGCTTCTAATTTTTTTTTACATATTTACGAAAGTAAACATATATAGTAAATATTTAATGGCATTTTTATTTGGTTCAAAATTCAGCTCGGGGTTCCTTTCAGCGTTTTTTCTATGACCTGTAGTTCAGAAGTTACCCTAACTAGCTGGAAAAAAGTACACCTGTATACTATCTTTAGTCTATGGTTATACACTTTTATATGATAGTTAATTTTACAAATAAATGCTTGATTCCATAGTAGTCCAAACTTGGAATCTACATAAACATTTTTTATCACAAGATAAGTATTACAATGTCTTCTTCTAGAAGACGAAATATAATTTATGACTAAATTATATCACAATAACGGGATGAGAACACTAAACTACAAACCTGCCTCAAAACAGAATATTATGTCTTATATAATAAAGCAAGGAATCTAATTATTAAGTTACGGAAAAATCTATGATAATTTCACTAATTTTTCTACCATCTATCTCTCCTAAAGCCACCGCCACCGCCGCCGCCCCCGCTACCTCCACGTCCTCTTCCACCGCGACCACCACCTTCTTTGTCCCGTCTCAGTTTCATTGTTTCAAACCTTTGAGCCATCAGCTCAAGCTCATCTGGAATTTCCTGATTAGCTTCTGAGAGAATTTTAATAAGTTCTCTAGCATGAGCCCAATCACTCCTAGTTATAAACGAAAGGGCTATTCCAGTTTTTCCTGCACGCCCTGTCCTGCCTACTCTGTGAACATACTCTTCAATATGGCGTGGAAAATCCAAGTTAATGACATGAGTAAGATCCTTAATATCAATACCCCTGGATGCTACATCTGTAGCTACTAGGATATTGACAGTACCATCTACCATGTCCCCCAAAGCGGCTTCACGGTCACTTTGGTCTCTATCTCCATGCAAGGATTGGCACTCAATTCCTTTCATGCACAACTCTGTAGTGATATGTGTTGCAGTAGCTTTTTTGCCACAAAATATGATCACTTTATCATTTACTTCCATGTTTTGTAAGAACTCCAATAGGACAGCTTCTTTATCATCTTCTTCAACAAACATAATTTGTTGAGTTACAGTGTGCACAGCTGCAAGATCAAGGGATCCAACATTGATTTGGATGGGGTCTTGCATATATGTTTCAGCAAGGCGACGAACTCCTGATGGCCATGTGGCTGAAGTCATGACTGTTTGACGATCAGGTCTCACATCAAATAGGGACTTTCTAATCTGTGGTTCGAAGCCCATGTCCAACATTCTATCAGCTTCATCCAATACTATATAGGAAAAGTTAATAATCTTTAAATGCCCACTTACAATCAAGTCATTAAGCCTGCCAGGAGTGGCTATAACTATATCCACACCTTTGGCAACCACTTTTATTTGTTCCCTGCGATCACCACCACCATAGAGGCATACAGATTTAATACCTCTGTATTGATACTTATTTACTTCTTTGTCTATTTGTATGGCAAGCTCTCTTGTAGGAGCTAAAATCAAAACTGTTGGTCCTTCGCGCTGGTCCCTGGGTATAGTTTGCCCATCAATATGTATCAAAGCTGGCAGAAGGAAGGCTAAAGTCTTTCCTGTACCAGTTTGAGCAATACCAATCATGTCCTCACCTCTCAAAAGAACTGGCCAGGCTTGGCTTTGAATAGGTGAGGGGTGCTTGAAATCTTGTTTATAAATCTCATCAAGAATTTCTGGATACTGTTGAAATGCTTGCTCAAAAGTTAACACTGGATTGGGTATGGGTCTCAAGCCAGGTTTATCATTGAAAGTCCTCTTCACTTGTATATCATTGTTTTCAAGACGCCAACGAGCTACTTCATGTGGTTGCATATTGCTCACCTCATGGTCTTCTTTGTAAAAATCCTTCACAATAGGGGGCAACTTGTCCCATATCTCTTTCTGTTGTTGATCATAATGGGCGTTAAGTTTATCCCAGTCAATAACTTCAACACCTTCATCACTTTTCTTAAAAAAGTCACCAGAGCTTGCACTATTGCCACTGGTATTATGGCTCTCTCTATTTTGCTGAGGGGGCTTATAATCTGCTACCAGGTCATTAATCATACTTTCTACCTTAGAAATAGATTCATCAGATCCAATCAAAGTTATGTCTGTTTCGTTTCCATTGGTATCGCCGATTTTAATTTTGGCCTCGGATTCGTATTCGAGATCTCGAATTTTCGAGCCCCCTTTGCCAATAATACGACCAACTTTTGGCGATGGTACGTATATAACTTTTTTATTACCTCCGGGTCCAGCACCGTCTTGACGATTGAAGTTGCGTCGATTGCCGCGATTGTCTTCATCACCGCTTGGATTACCACGTGCGCGCCAGTTATTGTCATCGCTGCGTCCTCGCCCACCCCGGTTGGAACTTGGCCGGTATACTCTTGCATTGTAAGTATGAGAATTTTGTGCTGGTACTGCCGGCGCCGCAACCACTGGCTCATTCAACGGCCATTCGTCTTCCCAATCCGTCATTTTTCGGATAATGGGATTTATTTTATAATAATTTCAGCGAAATACGATTTGTTGTATCTAATTATAGATTTTTTATTTATTAGATACTGCTCTACACAATAGCATCAAAATCAAAAACAACCGACTGAAACACAGAACATTTGGACTGAAAGCGCGCTTCCAGATATAAAAACACAAACTAAGTAGAGATATGTATAAAAAGTAGGTAGGTCTTTGAGGTAAAGTGCTCAAGTACTTATTACACTATCCTATTTTTAGGTCCCTAACTAGGAAAGTGTAATCGCAGATAGAACGGTTAGTGTCCTAAAGTAACTATTACACCGTCCTATTTTTAGGATCCTAACTAGGATGGTTCTAACTAGGAAGCAGGAAGCTACTTACTACACTATATTGCTTTCTAAATAGGACGCGGCAAAGAGTATAGCAACTATACTAAAGCGGGACGGACGACTCGTAGGGATGTAACAAAGGTCGATTTAAAAAAAATATAAGGATACTTACATCGATGTTCTTCCGATGTTTTATGTTTTTTATTCTCTCAAACCGATCACACAACTTAACATTTTAATGAATACAAATGACCTCCTTTATGTTAAAAAAAAAACAAAATTGAACTTTATGTGAGTACCAAGTATTCATCATCATCATATCAGCCCATGGATGTCCACTGCTGAACATAGGCCTCCCCCATTGATTTCCACTTCGAACGGTTCTGTGCCGCTTGCATCCAGCGGCGCCCAGCGACTTTGACCAGGTCGTCGCTCCACCTGGTGGGAGGTCGTCCCGCTCGGCGCTGTCCAATACGTGGTCGCCACTCGAGAACCTTTCTTCCCCATCGATTATCGGCTCTTCGAGCGATGTGGCCTGCCCATTGCCACTTCAGCTTACTAACTCTACGAGATATGTCCGTCGTTTTCGTTCTCCTACGAATGTCCTCATTACGGACCCTGTCACGTAGAGAAATTCCGAGCATAGCTCGTTCCATAGCTCGCTGAGTGACTCTAAGCTTATTTATGCGGCCAGCAGTAAAAGACCACGTCTCTGTATGTCATCACTGGTAACACGCACTGATTGAAGACCTTTGTCTTCAGACTCTGAGGTATTTTGGACGTGAAGATATGCCGAAGCTTCCCGAACGCTGCCCAGCCGAGTTGGATTCTTCGGTTGACCTCTTTGTCGAAGTTGGACCTACCTAGTTGGACAATTTGTCCCAAGTAAACATACTCGTCTACAACTTCGAGAACAGTGCTCCCAACAATCACCGGCATTGGCGGAATATGAACATTAGACATAATTTTTGTCTTGTCCATATTCATTTTGAGGCCTACCTGTTGGGAAACTCTGTTGAGGTCATTGAGCATGATGTTCAAAGCTTCCAGCGATTCCGCCATTATGACTATATCGTCGGCAAATCGAAGGTGAGTGATGTGTTCGCCATTGATGTTAATGCCATATCCTTTCCAGTCCAAGAGCTTGAATACATCCTCCATTACAGTGGTGAAGAGTTTCGGGGAAATTACGTCACCCTGTCTTACACCCTTCTGCAACTGGATTGGTACCGTACTCTCATCCTGGACTCGGATTGACATGGTGGCTTTGCTGTACAAACATTTCAACACTCCGATATAGCGATAGTCAATTTGGCATCGCTGTAGACTCTGTAACACCGCCCATGTCTCGACTGGTTCGAAGGCTTTCTCATAGTCCACATACGCCAGGCATAATGGCCGATTATACTCCTCAGTCTTTTGTATAATCTGGCGGAGTGTATGTATGTGGTCTATGGTACTAAAGCCTTTACGGAAACCGGCTTTTTCGGGAGGCTGGAAGTCGTCAAACCTACGTGCGAGACTATTCGTAATGACTCTCGAAAACAGCTTATAAACGTGGCTTAGGAGGGAGATCAGGCGGTAATTCTTCAATAGGGCCTTATCGCCTTTCTTGAAGAAGAGCACCACCACGCTTCCACTCCACACTTCTGGCGTTGTACCTTCGTGTATGACGGAATTAAATAGCTTCTGAAGGACTACAAGTACCGGTTTACCACCAGCTTTCAGAAGCTCTGTTGTAATTCCATCTTCACCCGCCGCCTTGTTGTTTTTAAGCTGTTTCAGAGCCATTCTAATCTCGTACAGGCTGACGTCCGGGATATCTTCGGTGTAATGTCGGGTCAACTTTGCTCTTGCGTCACTAACCGGTAATGTATCTGGTTTCTGTGACGAGGTGTACAGCTGTCCATAGAACTTCTCGATCTCTCTCAAGATCTCTGGCTTTCACGTTATGATGTTGCCGGTGTCGGTCTTCAGCTTGGTCAGTTGGCTTTGACCAATAGACAAATCTCTTGCGAATACTTTAGAACCTTTGTTCTGTTTTATTGCCTCTTCAATACATGACGTGTTAAAGAGGCGTACATCGTGTCGCATTGCCTTTGAGATCTGCCTATTTAGCTGCCGATATTCGGCTGTATCAGCTGAAGACTGCAACTTCATTTCACGTCGTCGCTTCATGAGTTTGAGAGTCTCATCCGAGAGTTTTTGGGTTCTATTCGTGCGGTGGGTCTTAAAGAACTTCGATCCTACCGAGTATTAATTTATGAATAATGTAGTATTTTCAATGCACGGATTATTTTTCTATTATTGTTTTTTTATTACATTCATCCCTCAAAATATACGCCAAGACTTTAGAAGGGTCTTATATAATTATTTCAAAACATCGATGTTTTGAAGAACAATGTTACATCCCTAAACGTCCTAAATCGGAGCGACGCAATTACACTTTCCTGTTTAAGGAAGTAGAGCGGTTGGGACCTTCCTATCTCACTACTTAGGACACTAACCGTTCTTTCTGCGATTACACGTTCCAATTTCTTAGTTAGGATCCTAAAAATAGGACGGTGTAATAGTTACTTAAGTAGTGAGATAAGTAGTTATTACACTATCCTATTTTTAGGTTCCTAACTAGAAAATAGGAAAGTGTAATCGCAGTTAGAACGGTTAGTGTCCTATACTTTGTAAAAGATAGCTTGATCTCTGCCACAGTTGTTTGAGTCATATGAAAATTAACCTTTGGCCTTAAGGCTTTGTTTTCAAGAACGATATTACATCCCTAAACGTCCTAAATCAGAGCGATGCGATTACACTTTCCTATTTAAGGAAGAAGAGCGATCGGGACCTTCCTATCTCTCTACTTAGGACACTAACTGTTCTAACTGCGATTAGACTTTCCTATTTTCTAGTTAGGAACCTAAAAACAGGTTAGTGTAATAGCTGCTTAAGGTACATTATGTAGTAATATGTAGGTAGAATCCGAATCAAACTTAATGGCGGCTGTGAAGTGCGCTGCAAGCCGGGTTTGCGCAGGTATAGTCATCTCGAATGTACCGCATATTTTCGTTTTCGCTACTGCGCAGCGATCCGCGCCTAATATCACAGCCGCCAATAAGTTTGACTCAGGCTGTACAATCAAATCCAATTTCTTTGGGTACAATCCTTAGTACAATACTCTATGGCTGTAGACTCAGTATGTAGGTATAGACAGGCTGTCAGTGTATAGCGAAGAAGATAGCGATAGTTCGACATTATTACATATATATTTGGATTTTTATCGTATTTAAACAATATTATCTATTAAATTTGCATGATATTGATAGAAAATACACTTGAGTATAGTAATCCTTTGATTTTCTTACTGTTAAAAGGTTATGTTTGGTTAATTTCGTTCACTACGGCTTTTACAGCCAATTACACAACAATTTACAATTACTACACATCGCACACTAATCAATATAAAGAAAGAAAGAAAGAAAATTCATCAAAAATCGACGCAAATAACATAAAACTGTAGTTAAAATTAAAATAATAAAAACAATAAAACAAACGCTCAAATTAAAAATATAATAGAATATCTTTGAGAATATATAGAAAGCCACAAATAACATACAATTAGGGTTTCACAGCTCTCATCAACAAATATCTTTTGACACCACAAACTTGTTGGCCACCAACGACACTGATGACAAACAATAAAAACCTATACGCAAGATGGGGACAAAAAATATGCTTAGTCCTGCTCACACATAAACTATTTGACATATAGGTATCTCGCTTCGTAATTATTATTATTAGTAGCCTGTCTATACCTACATACATAATATATACATCTGTACCACATCGATTGGAAAAGAAAACGATACTAAAAAGTACGATATACAAAGATTTTCGTACTTTTACTAAAACGGAATGAAAATTTACAAAAAGTAGTGGTCGTAAGTTAGTGGCCGTAGTAGTTCATTTAAAAATCAATAAAAACTTGGTGAAATTCAAATTTCTTGTCACTCTGCAAGATCCCACCAATAAGTCCCGCGTAGGACTTTTTGGCGGGAACTTGCAGAGTGACGTTGCTTTTTCATTTTTATTTTCATAAATTCGTGTATTATGAGTTTTATTGCATATAATCGGTGGTATTTTATCCAATAAAGATCAATACATGTGCACCAGTGAAGTGAAATGAAATGAATTATGTGGCTTTTCAAGATGTCTCAAGAAGTCCGTGAAAAGTGTTAGTACAATGACCACCATTGTACTAAAACATGACTATTATGGATGGTGACTGACTGAGGTCTATATGAAAGTGATTCATTGTGACTATAACTTATAATATTACTTGAAATTGGCAAAATACACAAGCGGTGTGACGCCATAGAAGAAAAAAAAAAAAAGTCCCTTGTATGCTCCATGTATGCTCTTTCTTATTCAGTGTTGCTAAGGCCGGCCTCACACAGCCGGAATGTCTCTCTTAACTTCAGAGACGGAATTCATTCTCTGGATTCCGGCACTTGACTCACACATATCTTAAAAATTCAGATTGATCAGTAGTCTTCTATTCTCTGGTCCCGGCAGACGTCTCTGTTTAAATATGAAAGACGAAGTATTAATTCTTATCGCCCTACCTTTAGCTTTATAAATAAAAAAAGAAACTCAAACGAATACATTGGATTCATCCTGTACATTGATAACTACCTACTGAGATTTTCTATAGTGGCCACCTCCACCAACCTCTCGGTCATAAAAGACGGCACACTATACCAGGCATTGAACAGAGTTAGGACGGCTTTCAACGCACAAAATTAGATTTTCCGTCTCGGCCATCGTAGCAACCTAAATAAAACGTCGTGACACGTCTAGCCATCTCACGCATGCAGTGACAACTGAGATAATTAATAATCTGATTTCGTCGTGTGGGTGCTGATCCAATCAAAACTATAGAAAAACGCGCGTTATGAAATCATAATCTTAAATATTCCGTTCCGGAATTAAGAACGCTTGTCAGTATCATTCTGACAGATCAATCTGAAAAAATCATAATCTGAGAAAATAAGAATGTGTGTTGAGCATGATTACATTATATGTAATTCCATGCTTTCTGGATTAATATTATGAATTCCGTTTCTGAATTCAGAGAGACATTCCGGCTGTGTGAGGCCGGCCTAAGGCCGTGGAATTGGATAGTCTGCCGAATCGAATGTGGGGTCTTTCTATGCTTATCTACACTATACTCACTCTCATGACATTTATCGGTTTTATTTATCTGTGTTTATTCAGTTAGTTTTTATATGTATATGTGTGCGTGCTTGTAAACTGCGGCGGTCGGCTAGCCAACGAATAAAAACGGGAAATCGGGAATCATAATTCCTAACAATCTAGAATCTCTGCACAACTGTACAGAATGTTTCTCATCATTTCGTCGTGGGTTTAGAGATAATTATTAATTTTCAACTGATCCATACCTCCCTACATAGGCAAAATGAGTAACTGGGCTAGAAGGATGCATCGGCGAGCTGCTACATTGAGCAATGTGGTTACGTCTTGCGGGCATCCGAATTCTCTGCCGTATCCGAGAAGACTGGAAAAAGTGAAGTTTGGAGCTCCACTGCACGAAGTTTGCAAGGATGACATACCTGGACCTTTGCTAGTTAGTATCTGAAGTACCTCTGACACCGCCCAGGCAGTCAAAGAGATCAAAATCATATTTTACAAGTAGGTACAGGGTCTTGTTCATTTCGATGAGTTAACCATTAGGATCTTGACTTTAGTGACTGAAGCCCTGGGAACCCTGAATAAATTCTTTTTTTCGCGGATCGGAATCGGTAGTGTTTGACTGTCTACTTATCCTAATTTTCTAGTAAAATGTGTTGGCAGTGTTTATTGGTGTTAAGAAAGTTTGGTGGTGTGCAGGTGCTGATATTGAAGTTGAACAAAGAGGCTCCTCTTCGTCGGGACGTGTTCCGCGCGCCTGGCCACCAGGGTGCCATGAAAAAGCTGATACACTTCTTGCAAACAGGCAGATTAGTCAATGTGGACAACTATTCAGTTTACACAATTGCCAGTGTACTCAAAAAGTTTCTCAGGTGAGAACCTTGCCATGTTTTTGTATTTTACAAACAAACTTTGTTTTCAAATAAAGCTTAGAATAAGATTATTGTGTATTTTTATAGGCTTATCATGAATGATAAAATAATCCATTTCTCCAATGGATCTATAATCCTATTAACTTGTAACAGTATCTGTTGTAGTAGGTAGGTATGTAAGTGGCAAATAATAGTTGTCCTTCCCATGATAGTAACACCTTGGCATTACAAGTTCAAATCAATAGGTGAATGCCCCTTTTCACTTAAAATATTTCTATATGTCTATGGTTTACTTTACAAAGATTACCCTTCATCATTCAGATCAACCTATAATTTGATAAATTAATAAAAATATTATAAACTGTTTCCATGTAAGCTGCAGAATTGAACAGTCTTCAATCAAAATAGAGTTATGTACATTTGCACATCACCTAGGTATTATGTTCAGACATATTCAATCAGATTCCTATAGGTCAATACTGCATGACATGTCTGTCTGTCCTGAAAATCTTCTTAAATATCAGAGAAGACAGTCTTACAGTGAGGGGGCACTTTTTGGGGGTGGAAAAATTTCACAATAAATAATAATAGGTATATCTCATAAATATTTAATTTAATTCAGTGGTGGATTTATACATTTCCCAAGTAAAGACTGTTTATTTGCTGTACTTATATCTATAAATTGTTCCTAGATTATTTTTACAATCCAACAATTTGGTAGAAATTCCATTAGACTTTTTTTGGTATATTTCTGTGTAAACCAAAGTTCAATCATGTACCAACTAATAAGCTTGGGATAATGTATGTTAGTTAATAGAGACAGGAGTAAAACAAATGTTCCCAAATTTGCCCCCCTAAAGTCTGCCACCCTAGGCTCAAGCCTGCTCAGCCTGCTGGTAATTCTGCTACTGATTTCATATTTATGTCACACCCACAATTCGGACCGATTAGGTTATGTTAAGGATTGCTGTATACTCAGAGTCCTTGTATTTAAAGACCTAAATAAGCAGGCGGCGAAAATCTGGGCAACGCTATTATTCCACATTACAATTATGTTTAACTAATTTCTGTTGTAAACAGTCCACAGCTGACTGTGTTTGCTATCTTTACCCATATGGTTTCACTCATCTGATGATATTTTCCCAGATTGTTTTTTTTTTTTTGCTATATCTAATTTTGTATAGGTTATTATAACTGCAAATGCACAAAATTATATCTATAATACTTGTAATATAATAAAGCTGATGAGTTTTTTGGTTGATTATTTGAACATGATAATCTCTGAAACTACCAGTTGGTTTCGAAAAATTCTGTCACTAATAGGAAAGTGTTATAGACTTCTAATCCCATGAATGCCGGTGAAACCTTAGGGGATAAGTAGTTGAATAATAAATATGCTTCTGATACATATGCGTTAGTATGAAATGTAGCATTTGATTGTCTAAAATCATCATCATATTCAGCCCAAGCGTATCCACTGCTGAACCATAAAAGTACTCCAAATTAAATAAAAGAAGTAATTGTAGTCACAATTATGTTTTTTAATTCATGACGTTTCTATCAGGAAAATCCCAGGTGGTGTGTTTGGACGTGATGGTGAGATGCAACTGTTTACTGCTGTGGAACTGCCTGAGGAACAGCAAGTTGATGAAATACGCAGGTGTGTATGTTAGCTGTTTTAATATTGTGAAGATGGGATATGCATCCAATAATATACGAAAAAAAAACTATACTCTATTTCACATAGGATGAGTCGTCAAGGTCAAGGGTTTTTTACCAATATCTAGTGAAATTCCATTTGATTACTCTGAAATAGTACTCACAATATTTCATGAAACCTCGATCTATCATAGTATTCCTTTATTATATCGAAATGAACATTAACCATTGAGAAATCTAATAAAATACCATGTGTCACCGAACTCATGTTATTTGAAATCTACTATAGGAGCTGCTAATAATTTCTTTTTATGTTGAATAACGAAAACATTTAAGTAAACAGTGTACTTAAACTTATTTTTAAATTAATTACAAACATTTTAATTGAATGCTTATCAAATGAGTCTGGTGTTTATTGTTTTTGCAAAACCAAATAAAAGTAATTTGCTATCAGTAACTCATAAAACAGGTATAAACAATTGTTTAACAGTTACTAAATGGATGCATACTCAAAAGATGCATTGGCATCATTATGTATGCACCACAGATTAATATGCACGAGTTAGCAACTGCATTAGCTACTTAATACCCGGTTGGGAAATCTCTGTGCTCAATGATTCGTCCGCATAAGGTTGTAAAAGTCATCTGAAGATAACACCTTCCAGTCATTAAAAATGCTACCTAAATTGTTTGTGTCCATGTTAAGATACTCTACAGCAGGGATCCCCAAACTATTTTGGACTAGAGACCTCTTTTCCAAAATTTACTGATACCCCAGACCCCCATAGCCAAGGTATCTTGAAAGTTTCAAATAAGAACTTCTGATAAAAATAGGGGACGATTTTTAGACCTCGTCGACGCCCAAAATCAGTTTTCGTTTATGTCGACCCCTGGGAAACCGATATCGACCACTTTGGGAATTCCTGCTCTACAGGTACTATAGAGATTACAGTCAGAGAAACTATTTATCTAATGGAAATAAAATCTCTGTAAAACAATGTAATCATCTATTACGAAATAGCTTCCGAGCATTGATATTGTAATTCACGATAGATATCAAATAGAAATAATCAGCAATTTGGACATGCATGTTCTTTACCTTTGTAGACTCATAGATTAAAAAAGCGGCCAAGTGCGAGTCGGACTCGCCCATGAAGGGTTCCGTAGCAGCAAGTAACATACTATAAAAATGTTTTTTTTTTTATATATTTGAGTTGTTGATTGAATGAAAGGTAAATTGCGGTTAACGATTTATGACGTATTAAAAAAACTACTTACTAGATCTCGTTCAAACCAATTTTCGGTGGAAGATTGCATCGTAATGTACATCATATATTTTTTTTAGTTTTATCATTCTCTTATTTTAGAAGTTACAGGGGAGGACACACATTTTACCACTTTGGAAGTGTCTCTCGCGAAAATTATTCAGTTTAGAAAAAAATTATAGTAGATACCTCAATATCATTTTTGAATACCTATCCATAGAACCCCACAAGTTCTATGGATAGGTATTCAAAAATGATATTGAGGATGAAATTTTTTTTTTGAGTTTCAGTTCTAATTATGGGGAACCCCCAAAATTTATAGTTTTTTTTCTATTTTTGTGTGAAAATCTTAATGCGGTTCACAGAATACATCTACTTACCAAGTTTCAACAGTATAGTTCTTATAGTTTCGGAAAAAGTGGGCGTGACATATGCACGGACAGACAGACAGACATGACGAATCCGTTTTTTGCCATTTGGCTACGGAACCCTAAAAATAGAAATAACTGCCTGTGTTTTTAAATGTTTGAGAAGGACGGTGTTTTATGGATCATTGTCAGCCCCGAGAGCATTGTTCTGTAACATTTTGTTTATTCAAATCATGGGAGACGAAATGTTTTGCTAATATAACTAAACATGTTTCGTTAGGTTTTTGGCGCAGGAGACCCGGCATGTCGCCCAGGTATTAGGCGAAATGAAAAATGGAGCGGCTTATTATATATTTCTAATGGGCTTTGAACCCAACACTACGAGTAAGCAACGAGATACTGTCGAAAAATATAATTAATCTGCAAGGGGGTCATATGACGAGTCTCTGTTTACCACAATCTTCACTATGTAGATATTGAACTTTCACAATACGCCGGTATTATGGATAGGAACAATGGTTGTTTATAATCATGCGGCCTGAATTTTGATGCGGGAAGTTGATGCGCAAAGGCATGCCAACGGTGAAGACACACGCAGACCAATCAATTTGCATGTATTTTATGGCGTCTGAATTATTTAAGCAAATAATGTAAAATACATCAATAAAAAATATAATTTTTAGTATACGTAATGAAACTAAGAAGTGGAGGCACGGGTTTATAGCTTTGACTAATGTTTATAGAGACAATACCGCAGTGAAGTTTTTTTTTTTTTTTTTTAGTTTTTGCGTCACACGGCTTGTGTATTTTCTCATAGTCCTCAGTCAGTCACCGTCCATAAAAGTCATGTTTTAGTACAATGGTGGTAAATTGTACCAAAACTTTACACGGATTTCTTGAGACAACATGAAAAGACACGATACACATAATTCATTTCATTTCACTTCACTGTGCACATGGATTGATCTTTATTGGATAAAATAATAATAAAAATACCACCGATTATATGCAATAAAACTCAAAATACACGAATTTATGAAAATAAAAATGAAAAAGCAACGTCACTCTGCAAGTTCCCGACAAAAAGTCCCCGCAGTGAAGTTGATAATAGGTCTTTACCTATGAAATTGCCGTTCTGCAGTACTGGCCATTTCAAATCAAAATAATTTTTGTTTGGCTAAGAATTCTAATTTCAAATTAATTTTATTTTAAAAACATGGAATTCTTTTTCCAAAAGTAGTCATTTGTTTATTGATTAGTGTTACATTTTCATCGCATTTCAATCTTTTTCGTCATCATGGATACGTTAAAAATTCGAGTAATTATGGAATATGAGTACCGTCGTGGCAGCAACGCGGCACAAGCGGCACGCAACATCAACGTCGTTTACGGAGCTAACACAACAAACAACGCACCACCTGTTATTGGTTTGCTCGCTTCCGTTCTGGGAATTTCGACCTGAAAAATGAACCTCGCGGTCGTCCGAAGACTTTGGTCGACAATGACCAATTAAAGGCGATTGTGGAAGCTGATGATACACAATCGATGGCTGAATTAGCAGCAGCTTTCGACGTTAGCGTCAAAACAATACTGGTCCATTTGCGTCAAATTGGCAAGGTAAAAAAGCTTGACAAATGGGTGCCCCACGAACTCAATGATCGCCAGCGCGAAGTACGCGTCGAAACGTGCCTTGCACTGCTCAACAGACACACAAATGAAGGAATTTTGAACCGCATTGTTACCTGCGATGACAAATGGATTCTGTTTGATAACCGCAAGCGCTCAGCAAGTTGGTTGGATCCTGGTTCAGCACCTAAACAATGCCCTAAACGAAAACTTACCCCTAGAAAAGTAATGGTCACTGTTTGGTGGTCTAGCGCCGGTGTGATTCATCACAGCTTCCTACCAAACGGGGTGAGCATTACTGCAGATGTGTACTGTGAAGAACTGAACACAATGATGGAGAAGCTGGCACATCTCCAACCAACATTGGTCAATCGCTCGTCTCCGCTGCTCCTGCACGATAACGCGCGACCTCATACTGCACAGCAGACGGTCTCCAAGTTGCAAGAACTGGGGTTGGAAGTTCTCCGTCATCCGCCCTTTTCACCAGACCTTGCGCCTACAGACTTTTTCCAGAATTTGGATAACTTCTTGGCGGGAAAAAAATTCAATACCCGAGAGGCAGTACAAAATGCCTTTGAAGAATTTGTTGCCTCCCGTCCAGCTGATTTCTTTAAGAAGGGCATCAATAAACTGCCACTGCGTTGGCAAAGATGCATTGATTGCATGGGTGATTACTTCGATTAATACGAATAAAAAATACATGAAAAAAATTCGTTTAAATTTTTTCATACAAATCGGCAATTTCATAGGTAAAGACCTAATATTTATTTGATAAAAACAAAAGCTAGCGCTAGTTGTCCAAGACTGCAGATTAGTGTTGACTGCCACACAACCGTTGCCAAGCAACGCGTCGCGTGATGATGGTTTTGATTTTGAATTTTTCCTATTTCTTTTGTTTTATTGTAATGCGGCAATTTCAAGCGTAGTATTAGTATTCCTACTTTATTATTATTTTACTTGAATAAAATATCGCCGGACGCAGCATGGCGAAGTAGGTATTTTAAAATTAGACAAAGAGTTAGAGATTTCGGTGAAAAAAAAAACATGGCACGGTATGGTGTACTTTGTAGTCTCGAAGCACATATCGGCATGTTTCGACAGCTGCGGTTGACACCCAATTTCTTTCTTTTCTAACACCCCGAATTGTCTATATTATCCCATACTAATTATATAACCATAGCATGAGTAAAGTTTTAGATGTAACTAGATGGAACAATTAAAAATGTAACACCTAAGTAATTTCTTCATTTCACAACAAAAATGTATAAATCGATACCGATAAGGAGATCGTACGATACGATCGTAGGTATATGTTTTGAAGCGCTAATTTCGGGAACTACCCGTCTGATTATAAACAAATATTTTACATAAACATAGCCCCTATATTGAACGAGGCTGAAACCGCGGGATAGCCGTGTAACGCATACATTTTAAAGTAACAATTACACCGTCCTATTTTTAGGATCCTAACTAGGTACCTAACTAGGAAATAGGAAGGTGTAATCGCAGTTAGAACAGCTTCTGCTTCCTAGTCAGAGCGATCCCAGTTAGGATCCTAGTTGGGATCCTACTTAGGATCCTACAAATAGGAAGGTGTAATAAGCACTTTAAGCTTTCAATAGTCGATGCATATTTCATTATAAACGACGATTAGATTGTCTACATAAAAAGTTGCATCTCTATTCATTAGTATGTAAATTTACCCATATATAGTATACAAAAACCAGCGTATTGTTGGTATTGTATAATGTAGCATCGTTGACCGTATTAACGTAACACCTGCTTATCCAAGCGTTAACATTCACCGCTCGATGCCCATACGTTACGCGCTGTTCAATTCATTGATATTAATCTTATCCCCTTGAACAATGTTACTCCTGCGGTTTTACTTCGAAAGAGCATTAACCTCGTTAACAATATTTCCTCCTGTATTTTCCTGTTCTAATTAATGAAGCTTTGTTGTAGTTGAATATGACTAATAGGTCATATTTTCATTTAACTGATGAAAAATTGTGTGGCGACTTAATTTTTATGTGTTCATGAGCTAAGCAAAGATACAGACGAAAGGGTTCAAAGACTTCAAAGATTTAGTCATGAACAAAAACGTACTTTCGCATTTATAATCATTTTCTATACAAATAACTTAGCTACAATATAATTACAGTTCATCGGATTTATTACAATAATATTGGTAAGAGCCCCGGTTTTGGCCAGTATCCCGGTTGTGGCCACTTGCAATTTTGAAAGTCAATATATAAGGTGTTGAAGCCTGACTCGTTTATTGTAGGTAAATAAAATCGACTTCTTTTGTTACAGGAGTAACGAACCTGTGTCGTAGCATGATTTTGAATCTATATGTATGATTATGTTGATTTCAGGTTATATATGTTTAATGATGATGTTTGTCCCCAGATTGCTAATGTCGCTGCCAGTTTGTACCCAAAGACTGCTGGTGCTTCTATTTGGCACGTTTCGGGTTATGGCATCAAATGCTGATAAAGCAGGTTGGTTTAAAACTATAGTTAAGCTAACGGTGTCATATAATCTGCAAAAATATTCATAACTTAATCAATATAGCACTGCTCTTAATATATTAATTTATTATTATTATTTAAGTAGAATCCTAGCATTTTTTAGTAGAATTAGGTATCTCTATAAAAGTCATCAGTTTCTATTTACATTAAAAAACCAAAGAGATTTTCAGCTACAAAACAACGATATACAGCTAAACACTCTCAATTTTGAATATAGTCTGTACTCTCATAAGATGATGCACTCTGTTAAATCTGTGAGTGATTAAAACCATGACTAAGTAATGTGACTAGAGAAGTGCAGTCGACTGGTACTCAGTGTTGATGCTCACAAGATGATATGTGGCAAGATTGTCTGCGCATACGGCGCGGGCGCTGCGCTGGGACGCGGTGACGCAATTTAATTTCCCACAGTATAATGCCCTATGTTCTTTGTCATCTGCTCATGACACTTACGTTTTATATTACGTGGCATTTAATGAAATATATATATTTATAAAATTTTGACTGATAGACACTAAATTGCCGAAACCGTTGGTCTATAAACATGAAATGCACAAGAGTTCCTTTTATAGCGTACCTAAGTGAGAACTAAAAAAGGAATATTGAAAATTCAACCCCAGACGTGATAATTTACACTCACATACAGTACTTATAGGCACATCAACTAAATTACTAATGATAGGTCATTTTACGATTAAGCGACTTAAAGTAAAATCCATATTTAGAATTTTTTAATAATACTACTCTTGCCAACTTACACTTGAAAACAATACAAGCATTTGGCAGTGGCCAACCGAAATAATGACACTAATTATGCCAATTACACGCGAGATCGCGTGGGCGCGCGTGATGCAACCGCTTTACATTAATTGTACGATTATTTCATCTTTACAGCGTCTCGCTCGGCTTATTGGTTGGCCTAGTTCACTTCAGTTACGGTTCAACGTAATCTTTTCGAGATTAC
Organism: Polyploca ridens; assembly: GCA_951394255.1. Taxonomy (NCBI): domain Eukaryota; kingdom Metazoa; phylum Arthropoda; class Insecta; order Lepidoptera; family Drepanidae; genus Polyploca; species Polyploca ridens. Next base: position 7,963,387 of record OX596264.1, on the reverse strand, counting down.
TATTGTTCTCTTCTCCTAGGCTCCTACTCAATATACTTACATTACCTATGACAGCGTTTCAAATAGTCATGCTTGACAAATAAATGGAGCGAAACCCAAACTGAATCTATCTAGTTCCTTTACTTTATTGATGAGCATAAAAAACTTCATATTTACAACATAGTTTATAATTGTCATATGAAACAATATCTGTGCCTGTGTTTCGAACTGATTCTCAGATATTACCGAATACAATTTTATTCTGTGTAACAAGTAATCTGTTATAAATTCTTAAGTAGGTATTCTCTGACATTGACGAAAAATTTAAGTAAATCCAAACACAAAATTATCGGAAGCGCAGTGTGTGGCAAATAAAGGCCTCATCTAAGTTATAATCAGATGTCTCAGACATGACACGTCTGCCATCAGGACATGTCATAAGTAGACCACAATGAGCTCCACTTGCGCCGGGACATGTGTCGAGTTTTAATATCGCACCACACAGCCTTGCTTGACAATACAGCCGCCGACAAAGAAGTCGTGCGCAATTGTCGATCGTATATGGATCAAGATATTGTATACGTAAACGCATGCGTCTGTTAGTCTGGACGTCATAGTCGCATTCTTGTTCAGCGATAGGTTATTCACTACACGCTTTAGTTCCGGTGTCGTTTAAGGATCTGTTGGACTCTTATTGCATCGAAGGGCGTGAATTGATGTTAATGTTCAACTTATTTGGGCTAATTTCAAATATTAGAAATCTCGGTCTATTATTTAATATTCATCTGGCTTAGGTCAAGGTTTAATTGGAAGGTTGTTTTTTGTTTTGATTTCTGAGTTAATTATTGAAGAATATCCCAGAATATAATAGGTCTTTACCTATGAAATTGCCGTTCTGCAGTACTGGCCATTTCAAATCAAAATAATTTTTGTTTGGCTAAGAATTCTAATTTCAAATTAATTTTATTTTAAAAACATGGAATTCTTTTTCCAAAAGTAGTCATTTGTTTATTGATTAGTGTTACATTTTCATCGCATTTCAATCTTTTTCTTCATCATGGATACGTTAAAAATTCGAGTAATTATGGAATATGAGTACCGTCGTGGCAGCAACGCGGCTCAAGCGGCACGCAACATCAACGACTTTTACGGAGCTAACACTGCAAACCAACGCACCACCTGTTATTGGTTTGCTCGCTTCCGTTCTGGGAATTTCGACCTGAAAAATGAACCTCGCGGTCGTCCGAAGACTTTGGTCGACAATGACGAATTAAAGGCGATTGTGGAAGCTGATGATACACAATCGACGGCTGAATTAGCAGCAGCTTTCGACGTTAGCGTCAAAACAATATTGGTCCATTTGCGTCAAATTGGCAAGGTAAAAAAGCTTGACAAATGGGTGCCCCACGAACTCAATGATCGCCAGCGCGAAGTACGCGTCGAAACGTGCCTTGCACTGCTCAACAGACACACAAATGAAGGAATTTTGAACCGCATTGTTACCTGCGATGAAAAATGGATTCTTTTTGATAACCGCAAGCGCTCAGCAAGTTGGTTGGATCCTGGTTCAGCACCTAAACAATGCCCTAAACGGAAACTTACCCCTAGAAAAGTAATGGTCACTGTTTGGTGGTCTAGCGCCGGTGTGATTCATCACAGCTTCTTACCAAACGGGGTGAGCATTACTGCAGATGTGTACTGTGAAGAACTGAACACAATGTTGGAGAAGCTGGCACATCTCCAACCAGCATTGGTCAATCGCTCGTCTCCGCTGCTCCTGCACGATAACGCGCGACCTCATACTGCACAGCAGACGGTGTCCAAGTTGCAAGAACTGGGGTTGGAAGTTCTCCGTCACCCGCCCTACTCACCAGACCTTGCGCCTACAGACTACTACTTTTTCCAGAATTTGGATAACTTCTTGGCGGGAAAAAAATTCAATACCCGAGAGGCAGTACAAAATGCCTTTGAAGAATTTGTTGCCTCCCGTCCAGCTGATTTCTTTAAGAAGGGCATCAATAAACTGCCACTGCGTTGGCAAAGATGCATTGATTGCATGGGTGATTACTTCGATTAATACAAATAAAAAATACATGAAAAAAATTCGTTTAAATTTTTTCATACAAAACGGCAATTTCATAGGTAAAGACCTAATATTAAATTATTAATTTATTATCTTGCGTGGATTAGTGCAATAACACTAACAAATGTTTTGTTCAATAAGTCCACTTTTTTATAAAATAATTTACAGTGTTTACAAGTAGCTTCGATGCAGTAATTATCCATACAGTTTTTTTAAGGCCCGGTTTCAATAATTTACGGGCCGGTATCGGTTAAGATTTATTAAAATTAAGACTCTTATAATATCTTTACTAATAATGAAGCAAAGACCTCAAAGCTTTGCATAGCAGACCCTCCCATATGGAAGTAGCTATCACAGGTTTATAAAATTAGCTTACGAAATTGGCAATAAAAAAACCTACCATTGGTAAGCAAAACGATTCGTTTTTGTTTATTGACCGGGCATTGGTCAAGTACACACTAAACATTTACGGCCTTACTCATAAACGCTATTTAACTAAATCTACTGAATAAATGGTCAAATAAATAACATCACCTTGCTGTCATTGTCAAACAATTTGACATTATTTGGGTGACCACTTAATCAGCTTATTAGTTAAATAACATTTTATGAGTAAGGGGGTTAGATGCAATGATTAATCGGTACTATTATAAATCAGTGCAAAAGCACTTAATAATTGCGGAATTGAATTGCGCGGTATTACTAGATACTGTAAAGGGATTTTTTCTTGATGGGGACCATGTAGATACTGCAAGTCTAACAGGCAAATTGGTGCATCAACTTATCCTCTTTCTTTAGTTTCCGACTTTTTAGTCGCGCCATAGTACTCCACACACACACAGACATGGAAATGCCAAATTATGAATATCAACTGTAAAATGTCAATGTGGATGTTTAATTTCAACGTATACTAATATAGAACGGCAATAAATGCTCAAATCACGTTTTGACATTTTAAATTTTTAACCTGCAACAAATGATATTAGGGTTTATTTTGGATGAACAGGATCTAGGTATACAGGTCGTTGTTTTGATCAGCGACGAGCGACTCAGGGTCGAAATGATACTGGTGCTAAAAAAATATAAAAAAAATACTTTTTTTAAAAATAATAAATATATAAAAAAAAAATTGGAAAGTTATGTAATAAGCTAAAGTGTAGACGTAATATTCCCAGGGAGTGCGAGGGAGTAAAGGGGTGGGGCGATGGCGGCTTGCGCCTAGCTCTAGTCTGTGCACGTGCTGAGTGACCATACTTTGCAGTAATTTTATTTCAAATTGAATAAGGTGTTTCTCAACGCATTTACAGTATTTAATGGAATTAACAGTCAGTTGCAGAAACGTTCTTTAAATTTTAAAGTCGGCATTAAACACTAATCTTCCATTAAACTGTTGCACAAACAGTAATTTGACTAATAACTAATGCCTCCTTTAAATTTAACTAATGAAGTGTCAAACGATCCTTTAAAACCACATTTGCGTAGTTTTATGTTGCACAAAGCGACATTAGTAACTAAAGTTCCATTAAAATGACAGTTCTTTAGATAAAATTTAATAGCTCAAGAAGCACCCATTAAACACATTTTAGCTCAAAAATATTGGTTAAAAAAGTTAAATAAGTGTTTAATATGTGTCTATAAAATCTTTCATCATTGTCGGATATCACTGGGTTGCAGAAAGATCACCATTATAGCTTTTTTACGAAATGTAGACATTAACGCTAATGAGTTCATTAGTTTAAAGTTGTTGCACAAAACTATTTCATGCCTAATTAAAGGTTCATTAGCTTAAACGTCAAATGGAAATGTGACAGAAAAGATGTCAGAAACATTGATTATTTATTGTTAGATTGATCAATATCCATCAAGTGGTATATTCATAAATTTATTAAATTCTATTTTATCTGATTGATTTACTTATTTGCAATTTATATGAGCATTAAAAAGGGGTAGAACCTTTCATGTGAATACTAAAAGTAATTTCTGCACACTAATCAACAAAACGTAATTTAAAACAATACAATATTGTCACACAAACGACACAAATGTATTCAATAACAACTCAACTGACATTGTGCGCGGGAAAAGAATTTAGCCACCAACAATTGGGGATCCATTTTTTTCACCGCGTTTAATGCTTAGATACATTTAAATAATCTATACATTTACATAATCAATGGTCAGAAATATCAATATAGAGAAATCATTCATTCCATTCGTTCAATGTTGCCATTTTGTTACGATTTGTAATTGAGAACATACTTTTTGACGTCTTTAGCTAATGAACCTTTAATTATGCCTAAAGTGGTTTTGTGCAACATCTTTAAACTGACGGATTCATTAGCGTTAATGTCTCATTACGTAATGAAGTTTTAATGGTGATCTTTGTGCAACCGACTGTAAGTCTATTTTTGGAAAATGTATTTTTTGTACTACCACTCCCGGGTCGCTTGTCGCCGACCAAAACAACAACCTGTATATTCTTGAGACTTATTTTGAGTTTTGATCTCGCTCTATACAGGCCTAAATCTGTGCAAGCATACCGTTCGACATGGATCAAATGAAAGTAAAGAATACAATTGTCATCGTCATTCAAGCTAGGAATTTACATCGTTTGCATGTCATCAACATAATTCTGATTCTTCAGACTGATCATCCTCTTAGATTTGCTGATTGTATAAGGATGTGATCCGTTCCTTTCTTTCCTTTTGTACCCACACTTGGTGTTATACATTTTCAGGTACAGGTATGACGTCGGAAGCCTTGGGCGTGTCAGTTGCCCCATCATTTTTCCACTCTTGCGTGTCCGACGGGAAAACGGCCACAATGGAGGATGTGCAACGGTTCAAGGTCAGTACTCGTTCGTGTTTATTGTCCTATGCCAACAATACCGCTCTTATATTGTTTAATGAGCCGTGTTTCATCTGACTCGGTTACATGTCATATAGAAATGAGGGCATGTCCATAGACTACGTGATATTTAGTAGATTTTTTTGTGGTTTGTTTGATTTCTACATTGAGGGCGTTAATTAATCACCTGTCGCTAATTATATTTGGTGGGGGTGTCGTTGTGTGGCACATTGGGGGGAGTGGACGGTCAACAAGTTTCAATAGAAGGGTGGGGTTCACAAGTCGCGTAGTTTCAGCCCCACAATTTATTATTAAATCTTATAGTAAAATCAAATCAGCACAAATTCGTCTTTAAATGTTACGTATTTTATGGGCATTCTCGATTAGTATTATTTTACTCTCAAACGATATCAATCCTTAGATTAATTTCCTGAATATTTATTCATGTTATAGAAATACATGTACAAATAAGAAACTAATGTTCCATAACTATGTATTGTAATAATTCCTTTGTAAAACACTTGGTAAGTTTCATAGACAATAGTTGCACCATTATCTACGATTAAATATATTGAGTTTCTGTGTAATCACCTGATGTGGACATCTGTTCAGTTTTATGCATTATATTTGTTCTGATAAGCGCTGTTATATGCTAATGATCTGTTTCACAATGGACTGCGATACAGTATTGTAATATGACAAATGAAGTAATTGCGAGAGCGTCGTATCTCAATACTTCAAATTCGTGTTTATAAATATATGGAATGCATTGATTTTAATATTATAATTTTCCTTTATTGATTATGTAATCTAAATAGTCTAGCTGTGAATTAAAAAATATTTTAACTCCTATGTAAATTCGTTTCAACTATACATAAATTATATTTCAAACAGAAAGTTGCAGTCAGAATAAAGTAACTTATTAGTATCTATATCGTATGATTCATATCAAAAGTCAATAAACAGGTTTTTATCAGCAAACAGCGAAGCGGGATTTTAATGCTTCTTCCTAATCAGATAAAAGAGTTTAATTTAAATTGTTTTATTGTGCTTGCGCAATGTCGGCTTAAAGTAACGAACTTTATTGAATACTGTCGAAAAGTCAGTGTATCGTATATTCATAATTAACCCGTCTAAACGTCGTCATGACACATTTTAAGTAGGTCTATATTACTTTAATAAAAACATCTGCATTTTTGTCAGTCTATATCTATCTAGACTGGTTATAAGTCTCATCTGGATCCTGCGGGGCTACCGCGTAATTCAATCTTAATGAACTTCATTAAACTGGTCTTCATTGAAATGGAAAACCATTAACTGGAGATTTTTTATAAAATTTTGATGTCAAGCGGGTCACTGGATCAGTCCATGGATGGCTTATTTTATTTGAATGGCAGAAAAAGGAAGACCATTTTGATGAAGTTCATTAAGATTGACTTACACAATAGCTCTGTTGTTTGGTTTGCATTCAGGACTGCTGCAAATCGACATTAATATACTAACGATGGTCTATCATTTTCTGGAGTTTCTAGCCGGTTCTTCCAAGTTGAAGGCTGACTTCCTAATCGGTGGTAACTTCAGTAGCACTGAAAATCATAATATCATTCCTTGGCCCTAACTGAAATAAAACCGTGTATCAATTCCTGACAAAAATCGAATTAGGGCACGTCAATAAAAGGTGGTATTTATTTAAGTGCAGGCTTAGGTATTATTAATGTAATTTCGATCGGTTTACGCCTCCCTCTACATATCGTAGCTGACGCAGTTACCAGATTATACATAACAAACATTCCATATCAGATGATTACACTACTAAATGTAAAAACTAATGTGTATGTATGTACGAATATAAAACTACAATGTATCTGCGTTCATTGTACATAGCTTGGAACTTGTTTTCACTTATATTGTCTAAACATGCGGCAAAAGGATGAGGTTTGCGTGAGTACTAATTAAAATTATGCAACGATAGTTACTTTCTACATTGCGTGGCTATACTTATGAATTCTCAGGCTTTATTACCGGCTTTTTACTCCTACATTATAGTTTTTTTTAGATCTGCTTTATATACACTTTACAACACACAATAGTGTATATTGGTGCCAATTCTGTTGTAAATCGCACTTAACTAATTTTAGTCACATCACATCTTTTTCTTACAAACATTATTGAAAAAGGATAGAACATATTTAAAGCTGTCAAATTAATCTTTGGTATTTAGACGTAACCGCGACAGATGGCGACTAAATTTATATTGAAAACAAGCATTGGTCTAATTTGACAGGACTACATTTTTTACATCCTTTTCTTATGTTCTTTGTTAAAAAGAGACATAGTGAGACTAAATTAGTTGTAAACAACAGAATCAGAACCATTGAATGCCTTCTTTCAAGTAAGCTCATTTAATTATCTGTAGAAGTTGTCCCTGAAAGTACATAAAAACATGTGATATGCTTCCATTATCATGATTTTCTTCGTTCCTACCCAGATATCATTGTGTGCAAAACCTTATCACTAGTGCATCACCTTTTTAAATATTTCACGTATAGTTTGAGACCCCGTAGCTGATAACGGCTTGATTCATGAATTAGTTTAGTTACTCACTTCCTTTTTGTATGACTCATGTTATATCCAAAATGTTATTCAATTACTACCTGTACTGACTTGTGTAATTTTTATATAGGGTGACTGGTAATTAGTAAACTAAGCTTACGGCCTTACTCATAAACGCTATTTAACTAAATCTACTGAATAAATGGTCAAATAAATAACGTCACCTTCCTGTCATTGTCAAACAATTTGCCATTATTTAGGTGACCACTTAATCAGCTTCTTAGTTAAATAACGTTTTATGAGTAAGGGGGTTAGACTTTAACATGATTGTACTCATGATAACAAACAATTTTCCCGATGAAACTATTTCTTTTTAAATTTACTTAGCACATGAGCCCATAACATTGAGTACCTAACAAAAATAAGAATACACCATCAGCTTTTATTGAATTTAGTTATTTATCATTTTTTTTTTTCTTAGGGATAGTTGTTTGTTATCATGAGTACAATCATGTGTCTAAGTACCGTTTACTTATTATCAGTCACCCTATATATTTTTAGAAATCTATGCTAGTTGATAATTCTGTCGCTTGTCATTTCGACTTTGTATTGATATAGAATAGCCGGTCGTTGAGACCAGTATAGCAGTATCCGATCGATTAGTAATAGTAATGCCCATGAATAAATTATATTAGGTGGTCGATGCAATCGAGGCCAGTTGGATTTCCATAAATAAACAATAACAATCGATATTTTTCCCCTTGTTACAATCTATTTCATGTTACATTGTGTTCATGTGAAGCGAGGGTATTTTTCCTTTAAAGGACACTAACTGACTCTTCTTTCACAAATACATTTCAACACTATTTCTTAGTTACTCGTTATCTCAATAGGAGACAAATCACCTTCCTTGCGAATTATTGGTTACATACAACATTCTACAGTTCATTTCATAATGGTACTTCTACATCAGGTGGCGACCCGCATAATGCGTCAGTTAATCGAGCAGTTCAGCGCTGGCGATTTATTCGGCCGAGATAATTACGAGTATTACGCCCGTGTCACTGGCCGCATATTGCGTGTCAAGGACGAGTGGATTTGCTCCTTTCGGGACCCACCGCCGCCGAGGCACCACCGTGATCAGGAGGCTTATGCTAGTAAGTGTAATTGTTCAACGGCTTTTGGACACCTTTCGGTTAAAATCTAACTACTGGTGTCATAAAACACAAGGTCATTGATAGCAGTGTTGTTTCTCTACGCTAGGGTTGTCTCTTTATGGTACAGACAGCAACATAAGTAGCTGAACAGATCTAAAACCTGTCTACAAAAACCAACACAATATAAATCAAGTCTACATCATGGATAGTTTTAGTGTATAGGTTTAGGTAGTAGGTGTTGGATGTTTTCAGATACTTATTCTGCTGACCGTACAATGCCGTACATGGATGTTATGGGTTGTCTTTATTATTTTATAAGACCAAATAAGTTTATTTTTTGCCATGACGTCAGGATGTAACCGGATATCTAACTTATACATTAACTTACATTGTATTATATTTTTTGGTTTATTATAAAAAATTTGATAGCACCTAAGTTGTAATTAGTAAACAATTTATACAAGAGGTTGTATACAATTCATCTGATATCTCTCATGTGAATATCAGTGGTCAGTTTTTGTTTTGAAAAACCGCGGTAAGTGACCTCTTGTTATGAGAATCTGAGCCACAATACACCATTGTTTAAATAATTGTATTATATAGTCAGTAGCTGACCAAGTATACCATTTAATTACGCTTGCATTATAATCTGTTAGCATTTATTATATAAAAAATCTGTCAGGTAAGACGTCTACCAGTTCGTAAATGGCCAGGGTGGTGGACTTTTAATAGGGGTCTTATGGTTTTTTTTTACTGTTTACAGCCCTGTATTTCACCGCTTTCTCACCATGGTAAGTGATGATGCGGCCGTAGGTGGTAAGCACACAAAGCCTAGAAGGAACTGGCTCTCAAGTGCAGCTGTCGGAACATACAGATAGGTGTTTGGCGACAGATATTTAAGTTGAGGGTAGTAGCTTGCCAACTAGGTTCTACAAAGTAGTAGGATGTGAACTCGGGAACTTCGTCTCGGTATCCGACGTCACTGCCACTGAGCTATCATCGCCATAAAATTAATAATTATTATAATTTAAAAATACTTTCCTATTTTTACAGGACAACTGTCTTTAGAGGCTGAAAAAACCTGGCTACAGTGTGAATGCGACCGTTGGGGGAACAAATTTAATTTAGAAGGTAATTATTTCAAATTGCATGAACTTACTTTTCGTTTTGTATTTTCGGAATAGGATTTTTACATGACAGGATATTTTTCGCAGGTCAACAAAATGAAAATCGTATAAGTTGTTAAATATAATCAAGTTACAAATTTACCTAGTCAATATTGTATCATAATTTTGGTGAGTGACATAAAGTTAGGGGTTTTATTAACAATCACATAGACGATCGATTTATG
>OX596264.1:7861246-7953217 GCA_951394255.1 Polyploca ridens | reverse complement strand
CCTGAAAAATTCTATTTAGACCGACATTTAGATTATCAAAAGAATATTAGACACGTATTTTTCTTTTGTCAATCAAGCTAAAAATGTCGAAGATTTAGTGTTGAAGAACCGCGTGATGTCACGAGCCCCCACTCCCGAACTTTGACGCTTTTATCTTTAACAATTTATTTTTTAGTTAGGAGCTAGGCGGTTAACACACTGCCACGCACCACGATTCATGTTGCGTGTCCCTACGCGCGTACTTACGGGAGTGCAGTGCAGATCTGCATCATCGTGCGGGTGTAGTTGCGTTTTGTGGATTCACGGCGGCTCTGACTCATTCCATCCAAAATCACGCACGGCACTATGAGACTCGGTGTGCCATACCTTGCGTCTCGCCCTGCACCTACGCGCGTGGTTGCGGGCCGAGACGCATGTAGGCGCGTGATCGGTATGAACGCGCGTGGATGCATTTTCTGTGTGTTGGACTGTGCGTCTTTTCTATACAAACGGATATACTTACAAGTAACGTTAAAACTCGCATTCACGCGTTACTCTGGGTGGTGCGTGGCAGTGTGTTAACCGCCTTAACTGACGGACTAGTGTTTTTTTTTACCCAGGAATCATGCCTATAACAAACTTTGATTAGTAATTGATCCAACTGAAAACGTGAGTGTGTGTAGCGTTGGTCGGTCGAGGAACATCGGTAGATCTCGGTATGCGTGTGGTTAGGTGGCGAGCGTCGCAGCTCTCGGCGGCGGTCGCGGCGCGCGCGCGTGTGCGCAGGCGGCGCCGCTTGCCGCGCGCTCACGCACTCCGACACTGAAATCCCGCTCGCTCTCCAGCCTCGTAAAGTGACCGCCTGACCTACCTGCACCCACCACCACCACCACAACCACAACCACCCCCACCACGTGAGGTAACCCACACCACACACGATCTAAACTACGCCGATACCTTACATCACAGTGACCGATGAGAACCTTATGATATTTCCAGGTGTTCTTACATGGGTAATTTTTATAGCCAGCCAATCATTGTAGGGCAATCAAAAATAACGATCTATTGATACAATTTGCAGTGCTGTCTCCTTTTTTTTTCTAACTCTGGATCGTCTGTAGCCTTCAAAGTCATATAATGGGCACTTATGATATTTCCAGGTGTTCTTACATGGGTAATTTTTATAGCCAGCCAATCATTGTAGGGCAATCAAAAATAACGATCTATTGATACAATTTGCAGTGCTGTCTCCTTTTTTTTTCTAACTCTGGATCGTCTGTAGCCTTCAAAGTCATATAATGGGCACTTCTTCATTGAGGCGACACGACACAACATGTCGTTGCCGTGCCGGCCCAGTTAGACAGCGTGCAGTACAATCTTATAGAATTATGCATCCTCTGATGTCGTGGACGGCATGTGGCCGGTGCTGTGTCGTGTCGTGTCGCCCCAATAAAGAAACGCTCATTATTCAAATAGACCTTCACAGGCACTTATGAAAAGTTTAACTTTTATACCGTTTGGGAAGGTTGTATTTGTTAGAATAAACTCAGCAATTATTCTTTTCAAAATAAGGTTACAATCATTACATAATATTTATATTCTAATAGCACTGACAACAATTGAAATTTTTATCTCAAAATTATTTTCAATTACTCGTGTAGGAGCACCTTTGTTCTTCTAGCTGAAGAACTTGTTGTATTGATTGCGTATCCAATACGTGTTAGAGATACGCGTACGTACCTACGTACTGTAAGTTTGATACGTGATGTGATACGACTCAGCTAGTATGGAGCCCCATCGTTTATGTTCGAATTATTCACAGCGCAATCTGTATCGATAACTCCATGAGAACTAAAATACGCTTATATTGCGATGTAACGGCACTATCGATACACGGATGGTAACTGTCGAGTAATGATGATTATTGAACAAGAGATAATCCTCAAATTACCCATGGTCCTAATTTAATAAGTAAAATAAATATAGCTTTGTCTGTATAGGAGGTAATTCGAAAGCAGTTTATGCCTTGCAATAAAAAATATTTGATTCCGTGTAGTATTGTAAAGCGGTTTTGTAACAGTTTTTCTATGTGTAAGTAAGCATAGATATATTCCAGTCATGTTAAACTGGAATCAAAGCACGAAAAAAACAATGGCTACTCTTCCAAAAAGATCTCATTATAGATCTTTCGATAAGTATCGCGCACGTTTCGATGCTCGATTCAATTGAAATCGAATTATTTGAACAAAAATTCAAAACTTTATGCTCTCTATTTTCCAGCGCCAAAGTACACAAAGAAGTATTTTTACTTTTTGACTGGAACATCGTACTGATATGATTAGTAATTGCTAGATGTAGTAGATATCGCACAATCTAACACCAAATTTATAAACGAGTAGGTATTTAAATGAGGCGGAGCTCCATTAAAATGCTAGTGCCATAATAATACCTATGTTGTTTGCCATTATTCACATTTGGGTATTACTTAGTACCTTCAATAAATATGGAACGAGCTACCATGCGATGTGAAGTTGTAATGTATTAGTTATCGAGACTAAAAACATTCCTGTATATATTTATTTTATTAGTTTAATTATAATTATAGCGAAATAAATACATTCATATTGTTTGTTATACGAGTAAATTTTTTAGTGTAGTAAAACGCGTAGGAAACCATAATCACAATGTTTATCACTTTGCATTTCTTTCTACCTCAGTTTGTATCTTAACTCAGTTAATTTGCTCATGTTGTAAATACAAAAAAGAACTCATAAATACCTACATCACACAAATTGGTTCTATTCGACAAAAAAATAGGTTTCAAACAAGTTTTCGCCAAAAATAAGCCACAATGTAAAAGACTGAAATATCTTTGTAAATTTTCTTACTTGAATATTAAATTCGATTGGATTACACTACTAAATACATAATATAGAATTAATAGTATAGCGAAGTCACAATCTGCATTAAATTGCAAATAAAAAGTTGTCTATTATTAAATAGTACAAATTGGATTATACATATAAATTTACAGTTATCGTTATTCGAATAAATTATTATGTCAAAGCGTTCTGTAAATAATGTAATCTAAATATAAAATTTCGGATCTTGTGTATTCTAGGTGCTAGTTTATTGTGAAATGTCTTATGAAAATTCCAGAACATATTGATTTTCTGTAGTTTGACATTATATTGTTCACCTTTCATTTGACTGTAATAGTTTTCTTTTATTTTATATGATTACCTATAACATGTTATTCAGTTTATAAGGCTATTAGAGGATATTTTTTTGTTACTAATAAATTGTATAATAGTTTATAAGGCGGGTTTACATACGTTTTTGCGAAATGGATTGCTAAATAAGCAATAATAATAATAAGACTTGTTTAATATTGTTGCAAAAATACGACTATTAGTAGGATATTTAATATTTTTTATTTCCACGTGACATACTGTTCCATATTTTTTTTTAATTATTTCAAAGTCGCCCTTCCGTTACGATGCGAAGGTCTGCGGTACGCTCCGTTCAAATGTGTGTAGTCTTATGTTACGAGGGTCGTCCGTCGTCACTAGGCAAATTGTTTCGCACATATTTTTATAACTTGTGTACCTATTATTCAATAAGTTTGTATTTGTAAGACTGTTTTAGGTTAGATGCTTCAATGCAAGTCGGAAGCTGTTATTTTATATTCAGATTCGACACATCTGAATGCTATTTTTGTGAATGAAAAGCAGCTCAAATTAATTTTGTTGTATTAAAGTTTTTTTCGTATCGTAGTTAGTAATAGCGTGTAGCAACCGATCACAAGTACGGCTGTTTGAAGGCCATATGATAAAAGTACCTTATATGTATTTCCCCTTTTCTGGCTGATGATGATTATTATAATTTTATAAAATCTGCACTTTGTATCAGATATTATATTTGAAGATATGATAATCATTATCTTGTGTGTACATCAAAATTGATACCTGGCTTGCATTTTTTTGGATTTGCACGTCCAATTTCCTGTGTTCATTGATTTAGCGATAGGATAATAAAAGTGGCAGTTAATGTGTAGTCGTTTTTGAGATCAAAATTATTATTATGATTGCCATCACAATAATGTTATGAGTGTGTTAACTCACTTAGCTGTTACGTGCGCACGGAATGATCCATTTAATTGTGATAGCAATAATGATAGAATACATTTTTTGTATATTGTAACCTCAGGTAATAATTAAATATTTTTCATCATTATTCAAGTGCGTCCTATTTTTTAAATATATATTAACATTTTTAAAAGTTTAACAATATTAACGAGATACGAGTTTAACTTTTTTGTACAGTAAAACAAGTTGCTCTAATGTTTAGATAGTTTTTTTTTTCATTTTATAAGACTGTTCGTATGTTATTATTATTATTTATTATTGCTAACCCTCGAATACATTTTATATGTTATCATTCCACCGACTTAAGTATTTAACACCAGTTGCATTTGAGTATTATTTTCTTTCATTAAAATGTTATATAGATCTCAATTCTTTAAAATTTTAACAGTGTTGTTTTATAGGCAATTTTTGTAACCGACATGAATTTATTGTTATTTAACATTATGTAACAGTTAACACTAGCACGCATTTTTTGAGGATCCCGTACAAGGAGGCGGGTTCGAAAATTGATGAAATCTATTTTGTATGGACCACTGTAGGCCAAGCGTCTCAAACGCATCATATTTGTATTGAAATGAGAGGCCCAAAGAGTATAGTAACTATCCATAAAGGGAGAGGCCTTTCGGCCCGCCAGTAATGTGCGCGATCCTTAATTGTGCCCATCACATTGTGATTTGTTTGTTATGTCCAATAACGGAATTAATAATATTAATTCCGCTTAGTATTATTATTACTACTTATGGTATTCGCTTGTGTAAATTCAGTTCTTATTGTCACATTATATTTGCACATTTTTCTACACAAATTATTAAGAATTACACGAGAATAAAAGTATAACAAGTAATTATTATTGTTTTAATTTATTTCTTCAATAAAACAAAATATTCCAATATAAAGTTTATTGAATAGTGTATATTCTCAATATAAAAAAATCACATGAATATGCATAGTAAAATTAACAATTAAATCAGTATATTTATAAAGTTTGTGCATAAAATATCACCTGCACCATGCTTAAAAACTATCAGTTAATGAAACATTTGCTTTTGGAAGGTTTTTGAACCTTTTTATCTGTTAAAATATCCTTAACTTTTACCCCTTTGATGTACACTTGAGAGATATTCCTGTCATCGCCTAGGTAAATGAACCGCTCCATGAGGCCGACTGCGTATTTCTCATCGTGGATATCAGTTTCCCAATCGTATTTATCTATCGTACCATCGTTTGCAAAGACCTCGATCAGTAGGGCGTCGAATTCTTTACCCACTTCAAAGCTGCCGATTTTTTCGTCCAATTGTAAAGCTGTAAAACGATTAACATGTTAAATACCTCATTATAAATAACAATAATGAATTATAACAACTTGTTAATAAAAGTTCGTTATTTCTTTTCCACACTTCGTTGGTCTTCATAAGTCTATGGTTTTGAACAAGGATTTTATGTGGTGTTTATTTATTTAGAAGTAGAATTATTTTATGGGGTAAGTCAATTAGTTAATATTTAATTACCTTTAGCACCACCCAGTGTAGCGAAGTAGAAAGCTTCCTTCCAATCAATGGAGGTACTCTGGTGGCCCAACATCTCGAGACTTGTTGATACATCCATCGTTCTGCGTATCGCGTCCAGCATAGTCGCGTGGTCGCCACCCGATACGTCTGTTTGAAATTGAATAAGGATATTTATTTACACATGAAGTATTTACAGTATGAGTACACTCGAGGCCGTTGATTTGTTTGAACACTCCATTGCGCCAAGTTGCCTGCAAAGTATGGATTTCGAGTTGAATAGTTATATATACCTATTTAGACTTGACGAGATGGAGCCTCATTTTTTTCAAATGTTAAAAGGTGGCATAAAAATAGCCCTAGGTATATGTAACTCCAAAGCATGTTCTATGTGCTATCTAAATTCGTTCAGCAGTACAGTAGTACCCAACTGCTATGGCTTACCAATGTACCTGCGCAGAAGATACATTTTCAAAGCGCGGGAAACCGCTACTGGTCGGCAGCTGCCGCCATGATAGCGCGCGTCGTGCGGAGGGGCGTGACTTGCGAGTGAGACGGAACTAACAGCTGCAGTTTATTATGAACCTAATAGTAGTGATCTAAGGTTGATTGTTAAGTTTTAAGCATTCTTTCGTTAATCTTCGGGGCCTTCTTTCTTTTCTGTGCTTACGAAGATTCACGACGTGCCTTATCAGTTGGGTACTACTGTAAAGGCATCATTATGAAACGTTACCTGTGCCCAGTCCAACAGTAACATGTTGATCGACAAGCTTCTTTGCCGGACAAAGGCCAGACTTGAGTCTCGTGTTTGAGGATGGGCAGTGTGCTATACTGACACCCTTTTCTACAATTAATTTGACCTCTTCTTCTGTCAAATGTACGCCGTGAGCCATGATGCACTGAAATTGATATAAATAATAAATATTTCATTTAAGAACCTGTATATAACAATTTTTTATGTATAAGCAGTATAAGTAATACTTTACTCTATCGTGTAAAAGTCCACTTTTGTTATAGACATCTGCATAACTTTTGCATTCAGGAAACATTTCCAATACCATCTCAATCTCCTCTCGATTCTCCGAAATGTGACTCTGTAATACAATGTAATTTTATGAACATTTATAAAATGTTATGCTTTAGTTTGATACTTCTTATAGCTACAGTGACATGAAAATCCTTAACATAACGTAAGTTCAACCTTATTGCTTAAGTAATAAGGTTCATCTGTTTGTTCTTGGATAATTATAATGTTAATTCAAATGAACCACAAATAATTATGTAACTTTAGAGTAGCATAAAAGTGGTAACAATATACCTAATAGTAGTATGCTTAGCAAAAGGGACAGCTGTATGTGTAAGCAAGATAAAAAATCTGCTTATAATGCACCCTGATCTGCGAGATTCTAGAGAATTTAAATCATAACTGAAATAATGGTTATTCCATAACAATCTGGACAGTTATTGCGTCATTATTGTGTGTAGCAATACAAGCGCTAATAACAATAAATCCAAGACACTGATAAGTAAAATGAGTTATTGCTCATTGTACTTTATTTCTATAAATCTGAAAACATGACCTACAGTTATCTTAGATTTAGCCCACCTAGTTGCTGTTGGTGTGAGTGCCGTTTTATTAATTCACCCTTATTTTCCTATACTTTTTATGTAGTAGTTCAACACCTTTTAAATAGAAAAATGTATTTTCTTACCTGTACTCTGCAATTGTATTTATCAGATATTTTTGCTAGACCAGTCATAAGTTCCATGTCACAACTTATTGCAAACCTTGGTGTGACCACTGGTTGCACTAAATCATTCTGCAAAAGTATAATGCCATAAAAAGTATTGAATAATAATCCTTAATCTGACTGTGTAATTAGATAGGTGCTAGTTTTAAGAGGAAAGGATGGCTGCAAGAAATTTGAAAAATAGGTTTTTAACATATCTATTGCTATCGCGCTGTGCCCGAGCTATCCCGCCCGAGGGCGATAGAGACAACTACAGCTTGGATCGATTATACCTATTTAAAATAGACGAAATCGCTATTTTGTAATCCCCAGTTTCCTCCTCCAATACTGGATCGTTTTTTTTTTTTTTTCAAGAATAGTAACAAGAAGGGCTTTGGCTATGTCGGTCGGTTTTACTTTTATTTTTTATATTCGTCAAATTTGTTTTCTGGACGTCTGATAAGGGCAGTTAAAAATGGTAAGTTTTTGTGATTTTAGAAGATTTTTAGTTTTTATAATAATTAATTTATGGAGAAAAACAAAACCGAGGGACATACAGTGGCACCTACAGATTGTATGGTAAAATAATCATTGCTCTAGTGTCATTATCCAAAGAGGAAACTGAGGATTACGTTTGTATGGAACAAACGCCACCAGCATATCCTCTTAAGTCAGCAGAAGAGTATATTTTGTTACATAGAACCTAACTTCTATTTATATCTACTTTAATACTATTCAGTTTAAAACATCTAAAGCTGTTTCTGAGAAATAGAACAGAACATAGAACCCCATTTATTTTAAAGTTAGTTAAAAATTTAAGTCGCAGTCTACTTACTTATTGTCCTATTACAAATAGTGTAGGGTGGCATAAAAAAGTTTATGAAAGTACTCACGTTATAATCCAAAACAGTTTTTACAAAAGTTTCAGTCTCTTCCAAATCCTTTTCTGTGTCATTGTAGTAACCAGCATCATTGCTTATATTCATGCTCACTTTGCCAATGAGCGCTCTGTGGTGATGCTTGATAGCACTCTTTACCAGCTCCAGGGTACCTTCCAGATTTAATGAGCCAAAGTAACATGCTGTTGTGGTTCCATCTTTTATAAGCCTTTGCTAAACAAAATAATTCTTAGTTATTAATTTCTAACTGATCAGTTTAATAATAGTACATTATGATACAAGTGTGCAAAGTTTGTTATTACACAGAGGCGGTATTAAGCGATAAGGGATTTGAGAGTGTAATGCAGTTTGTAGGCATATTATTGCACTCTTGCACATTTGTATGTATATGCAGGGTAGGTACTATTTGTTTGATGTCTCTGATTTTTATCATTTAAGTATTGATAAATACAGTAAATATCACACAAGAAATCTGAACATCCATCAATACAATTATCAATGAACTCATTTTTTAACTCTTGATAATTATTGCCTTATATAGGTACTTAAGGCGGCCCTCTGTGGCCGGCGCAACTTCAACGCGAGCATAGTCTAAAAGCTTGTTGTTTCATCCAACGTAATGTTTGACTGCGAATAAAGAGAGATAGCATCAGAGCCGTCGGTTATCAGTCGGTAAATTCCGCTGATCACTCGCGGCCGCTTCGCTAGGTCGTCATTCATGATTTCGCATTCATAAAACTTGTTCCAGGAGTATACTTCTTGAGAAAAAATCTTACAAGTTTGTGAAAAAAAAGTTAGTTATTTAGAATCTCCAATACATTTGCAAGCCTGGTATCTTAATGTTTTCTTTACTTTTACAATTTATAGGTACATTAGATATGGCCAAAGTTCAGGCAAAAACGCTGTTTTTCGGAGGCTTTGACTGAATTTGTTTCACACTTTTTTTAAATTACGCCAAGATACAAGGCTAGATATAATACAAAAGATACTAATTTGTTCAAAATATCTAACGAAAAATGTTTAACAACGCCATAATAAGTACAGGGGTTTTGTATGAAAAGTATGACGAATTGAGTCCTCTTAACATTTGTTATCATATTAATATAAAACATTACATAATATTATTATTTTATTAATAACAAATTAATACATAAATAATAATTGAACTGTTTTACAAAAAACTTAAACCCACTTCAAAGTACACTAAGAAGTGATCAAATCCTGATCCAATGACAATGGGACCATACGAGAAGTGTACACTTCCCAAAAAAAAAATATCCAAATTGGCTAATAAATTATGGAGTATCAGGTAACAAACATAAAAAAAATATTAAACAGAATTGAGAACCTCTTTTTTAAAAAAGTATGTAATATAAACTGAATCAATATTACATATTAATTTCAAAGGGCTCCTGACCCTCTCCCCTCCCCTATGACTAAGGTTGCCAGAACCTTACTCATGTGCAAACAGTTATTTGGCTGCAGTATTCTGTAAAGTGCATGTCCTTCCCAAGTCGAGATGCGCTTTAAGCAATGAAATGCTATGCTATATCTCTCAAATAATATTATGAAATTATGTATATTATGTAATAATTATTTATACTTACAACAACATTATCATAGACTTTATAGGCAAAATTCACATCTTCATACTTCATCTCCAATGGAAATGTGTATAAGTCAAGCCATTCAAGCAGTGGCCGGTCCAGTCCGAGCCCAATGTTTGGGAACTGAGGTGCATGAGTGTGGCAGTCCACGAAGCCAGGTATCAGGAGTTGGCCATGTGTAAGTCGAATAACATTGAAACCAGAGAAGGCCCCGGATTTTGCAAGTTTGTCAAACTCATCTATCGTTCCTTTTTTTGTTATCTGAGAAATAATAAAAATATAATAATATGATTATTTTTATTAGTCAAGAATTGGTAATAATCCTCTTTTATTTGAAAAATAGTAATGCAATGATCATACAATACCTTTCCATTTTCAATTGCTAAATAACCACTGAATATTGATAGATCTCTATCTGAAGACGAGGTTGCGATTATTCCAACAAAAACATTTTTTTCAGACATTTTTAAAAATCGTAAAATAAAAAATTAAGGTCGTTTTTGTTACGCGCGAAGTTCCTTCCACCAAGTTGTCGACTGATTAAAAGTTTTAAAAGTCAACATGTTATCAGTATCAATCTGTTTGTTATCAAAGAGTATGTGTAATTATTTACTTCATTAAAATTGTTTTGAAACTTTGAACAACTCGAACTGGAGCAAAACTGTCAGTGTCAATGTCAAATAATTGTCAAGAATAGGGTTGTGGCCGTAGACAGAGAGTTGTGGCTGTGTGTAACCAACAGCTAATAATAGTATCGACATTCATTTGTTTCAATCACAAAAGGAATATTCAATATTACAATTTAAAGCTGATAGGATAGACATGATGATGGTAGTAAAACCAGTCGCTCAGTCACTTTCTAACGTCATATAACAAAAAGAGGCGAGGCTATTTTAAAACCTGGGTTTGCTTTGAACCTTGTTTTGTAATAAGGAGGTTTGGGTTTCTTCAGCATCGTATGGCGTCGTAGAAAATGCTCAATCTATGTATGGGGTATAGATATATAGTGGTTTTTTGTAATAGAAATCTTTATTAATTAAAATTGCGTGTCCCAGTGCAGCGAATCAGTAGCACGTTTCGTTAACGCCGCGTCTGCTTCGATGTATCGCGTTGGTAGCAATAGCAATGCAGAATCGTGGTTATTTGGGTGAAAGTATACAACCAGCGCTAGTATCGCGACTGTATCGCGTTCTTTTTGCAATTTTATTACTATTGAATCGCTGCTAAACTTCTAAGGGAGCGTTTATTATAATTGTTTTCTACGTATGTATAAATAAAAAGGAAGGTAAATATATAACAACTTTTAATTACATGTCCGGGGATATTGAGAGCTGCTCGATTGCGGTCCCGATTCGGATGGCGGTCCGATTGGGTAGTTTTCTAATGTTGGACTTTAAATGAGGCGGTCGATCTGTATATATGTCACCGTATTTTTGTGAAAACCGTTAGTTTATAATCTACCTAGCGAGATTGTAAACTCCCCGATAAATTGTGAACTGTACCATATTGCTTACAATATTACGTATTCATTTCCGATAGTTTATAATCTATCCATGTCAAACCGTCATATTGCAAACGAACCTGCACTTGCCGACAGGGTTCACAATCTATCTGATTTTATCACTCGTAATATTGTGAACCGTCCCTGATCGGTCAAACTTGGCGGTAGAGTGTTTTGTAGAATATTAGAATCAATATCTGACATTTTTAATTGGATATAGTTTCAAAAATATAATCAAAACACTTTACTTACACGAGAAATTATATTAAAACATGAAAAGTATAACTCAGGTTATGTTCGGCTACTAACAGTTATTATTCACAGAAACTTTACTTATTATTTAAATTCTTTATTATTTTTATTTATTTTACAAATAATTGTAACTTTATGATAAATTTCACTTATTTTAAACACAAAATCTGTTAAACACACAAAAAAATATCTTTGTTTACGTTCGTTGATAACAAATGACAGCTAGGTAAAGATGGCGGCGCGGGACACATGACGTTCAACCAATCAGCGCGCAAAGAGCATTCCGTCAGCTTCAAGTATGATGCCAATTCACAATATAACGGTTTGTTCCGGATAGATTATAAACTATCGGAAATGAATACGTTATATTGTAACCAGTATGGTACAGTTCATAATTTATCGGGGAGTTTACAATCTCGCTAGGTAGATTATAAACTAACGGTTTTCACAAAAATACGGTGACATATACATGATCTCAGAAATAGAAGACTGTCAAACACAGTATCAGCACAACATAAATATAATGAAATGAAAACGTTCCTAGATACATTGGAATGGCAAGTATGGCAACAGAGTAGGTCTGAGTAAGGAGATTATTAATGTCTTGTTGTCGTTATTTTATATAGGAGTTGATGCCATGAATTCCGTGCGTGTTCGGCACCTGCGTGCCAGTTAAGGAAGCAACCTGCTTGTGCACTCTGTATCCAGAACACAGAATTAGATGTGGTGGCAGAAATCAACGCTTCCTCTAGACTGTTGTGGATACGTCGCGCTTCTTCCAGAGCCTGTGAGTATGTTTAGATTATCGGTTTGTAAGTAAAACATGCAAACAAGTTTTATGATAATAAAGAGCTATGTTAACTACTTACTTGATTAAATAAGTTAGAAGCTATCGAGAGACGACCCGATAGATTTAAAGAGTTAGCCTTTAATAGCATCCATCGTGGATGCAATGTCCGCAATAATCGAGCATCATTTTCTAATCGGATAAGTTCTCTATCTGCTATAGACCGCAATTCCATTACGTCAACAACCTGAAAATTGGTGATTGGTTATTCTTACCGCATACAGAATAGTTTGTATATCAATGTAAATTTTGAACCATAACCTTTCGCAAATCGTCCACTTTTCTAGCTAAGCTCTCGAGCATTCCTTCAGCAAGTCTCAGAGCGCTGAATAAGGAAGTAAACGATCCATCATCATCATCATCGCTCTCACTCCAACTTAGTGCTTCAGACTCAAATCGTTTTGCTTTCTTCTCAATACCCACTCGAAGCCAATATGTCCATAACCCTACAACTAACCGTCGACGACTGGGTCCGGCCGCTTTACCTTTATAAAGCGCGTATTCAGCAAAACGGCTTATTTCATAAGGCGATTCTAACTGAAACCCAGCGTCCAATATCATGTCTATACATAGGGCATAATACCAAGTCTCGCTCTCACGTGGCAATCGGCTCTGAGCAAGACGAAGTGCTAATTGAACAATATCAATAGCTTCGTTAGTCCGCCGTCGTGCTAGTAGAATGTAGAACAGATCTGGTAAAATGTCCAAAGAGACGTTATCTGCTTGAAGAAAGCGGCTGACTGCCAGAGCTCGGAATCCCGACCGAATTGAGCCTGTTATTTGGCCCCTCGCAATACGAGCACGAAAACTAGCCATGAAGAGTTTACCAATAGCGTAAATCTCATCAGCCTGGATTGGTCGTGGTAGTTTTTTCAATGAATTAGTGGCCATTCTTTCTAAGTCTTCTGTAGCTTCAGGCATTCCACGATTTAATTCGACTTGAATCGCATTACTATACGCATCACATATATCTACTACTTGACATTCAACATTTTGCACTATGCTAAGCGCCCGAAAAGCAGACATTCTCGATGATCTTTCTTCTCCTAAAGAAGAATACAATAAGGTTGCTACATTCAGACAAAATAAGGAATCAGATTTTATTATATTTTCATGCATGCGATGTTTTCGCCGTCTTATATGTAAAGAAGTTATCAGATTTCTTAATTTTAAGAATTCTTTAACTTTGTGTATGTTTATGTGATAGATTCGTGTTGCGTGCTCTAGTTCTGACTTCGCAGCAGAAAGCGTTCCGTTTAATAAATATGCAGCACTTCTTAACGAGTGTATTTTTCCTAAAAATCTTCTTTTATCGAATGAACTTAGGTTATCATTTTTTTCTAAACATTTTTTTTCAGCTTCATGAAGTTTGGGAAGAGCGTTATCGACGTTATGACTAAGCAAATTTAAGTAGCTAAATTGAATCATGAATTCTATTGATTTTGTTCTCATTTCGGCTTGCTGTGCGTGGTGTATAAGTTGTTCAATAATTTCGATATTCAAGTCAGCACATGTGCATCTCCCAAAATTTGTTTGAGACACACCCTTTTCTATATTTATACCAAATGATTTCCTGTTTTTATCTTGTTTATCAACACTTAATTTATCTTCACTATCAAATGCACCCAGTTTATGCCAATCATTTACGTCATTGGCTTCTGTTACAGCACGTAGCATATCAAAAATTTTGCAATTATCCATGTCATCCGAACTTAAGTTTTTCAAATATATGTTTGTCATTGTGACCCTTTTAGTTGACCTTCTGCTTATATTTGAACTATCTAGGGTGTGCTTAATTTTTAAAATAGGTGTATATTGAAAAATAGTTTTACTTGTAGAAACATTACTTTCGGAGTTTCGACGATTGATTATTTCACTATTTGCACCTGTGATATTAGTAGGTTTTCTAGTAAAATCCGATTTAGTTTTGTTTTCAACGTCTGTAAATTCTTGACTGTAATTCGAGCTTTGGTTGTCTTCAGTACATTCCATTACTTCTTCTTCCGACTCATTAGAATTACTGTTATCTTTATTGATGATTGAATTTAGGGAGTCAAAGCTATGAGACGAACTTGGATAGATATTCATCATAGACTGGACTATCATAATAGTACCACCACAATCTGGACACTTCTGTTTCTTATTTTCTAAATAATTGACAATACGAGAATGAAACTCTTTTTTCTGATTTATTGGCAGTAAATCGTAACAAGTTTTTCGGGAATTTCGATTTCTGAATTTCATGAGTTTACAAAAGGCGTATTTTGGAAGATTTTCACTGGTTTCGGGGTCATAATCAAAGCAGCATTCACAAGCTAGGTTTAAATGTACTGATAGATTCGATGATTCAGATATATTGGTAGAAGATGTTACTCTACGATTTCTTTTATAACTATCTGCGTTTGCACATGTAAATATTCGCATAGCAAATAGTCTTTTAATTGCTTTCGCAGTAGTCAGCCAGTTATTTTCATACATAATACTCTCCAAAAGTTCTCTTGATAGAACGTTTCCGATAACCGATGCAATTTTTAAAAGTAGTTGTTGATATGGTGTTAATGAGTCGATTTGGATCATAATTATTGCATCTAAATTTTGTACATTTATGTTAGTATTTAATTCTTCTTTTTTAGTAACAATACATATTCCTAGTTCACCCGTGGAATCATTTTGTATGTGCTCGTCAAGAATAGGTTGGTCATTTATATTTAGTGCCTGTGGATGTAATAGTGCCGGATCAGGAAACTGCAAGTCTTCATTCCTCCAATTTTCTATTTCATCATCCTTAATTTTCTTCAATTCTAGCGCCCCACTTGAAAACAAATGAATAATAAAACTTTCAACGAGACCTGGCATGCCTTTACATTTTGTTCTGAGAGCGTTGCACAAATCGTTAGGAACTGCATCAACGTCTAGTATCTGACACGCTAGTGGAGCAATACTACTTGAGTTCAATGGTCCTAGGACAATTTTCCTTATATTGGTATTAATAAAAACGCTGTAGAGCCAATTGTGTACTGAGCTAAATTTCCCACGTGTTACAGTTAATACTGTAAATATTTTCATTGCATTAAGCATTAATGATATGAACTCCCATGAAGACGAATCTAAATTTTGTATATCGTCTAACAATATGATATGTGTTTCTGTTATAGACATTATTAACTTTGTGAACACAAGTTTTGCTTTTTCTTTGCGTTTTTGATCATCCTGAGAGTTAATTCCTTCGTGATAGGCAAATCGTACTTTAATTATGTTATTTAAATAACATAGATCTTCACTGTAATTATTTAGAAGCTGTACAATTTTTTCTTCCTTTATGAAACCAGTAATTGGTTCATGGAGTCCTAATATTTGGTTAATGATTTGGCTTAATGCTAAATATGCAGTAGCCGAATGAATAGTTGTCAAGTTAACATAGCATACGTTATATCCAGTATTTCTTGCGAGTCGTGCCATCCATTCCAAAAGCCTGCTTTTACCTATGCGTGATTCACCCACTATCAAAAGGGCGTCAAAATCCCTGAACGATAAGTGACTATCATTTAACCAATTCTCATAATATTCAATTTCATCAGATCGGTCCAATAACGGTGGTATCATCGGTATATTGTATAACTCTTTAACTCTTATTTCTTCTGTATATTCATAAATTTTACCTGGCTGTTTTATACCTTTCAACTCAGTTTTAGGTTGCAAAGTAAAGCCATTAGTAGACATTTTACTTTTTACAAAGGTGCTTTCATCACAAGTAATTTTATTGCGGAAAACACACATCAACCTAGCAGCTTTGTTAACGACGGCACCAATCACAGTAAACTCTCGTCGTAGAGGGTGACCTACTACCCCACAGTAGACTTGACCGGTGGTTATACCAATAGATACTTCTTGAACGCCGTCTAAAGCTGACACCGATTTTTTAATACTATACGCGCATTTCAAAGCAGCTTGTGCTTCAGACTCGTGTTTAAAACCTCGTAAACCAAAGATGACTAAAAGCATCACATCCTTGTCGAATAAAATAATTTTGTTGACACATCCCATTGATTTGTACACAATTTCGCATGTTATCTGGTATGCATTATTCACAATTGTTATTAGCTGAGGAAAAGGGCATTCTCTGGGTTTGAGAGTTACGAATAAAACAGAAACCTGTCTCATTTCAGTTAGGTATTCCAGTGGTTGGTGTGCGTCTATCTGTGTTAAAACGGGACGTATCATAAACTTGCGAATTTCGGACCCAATATTCTTTTTTTCCGCAAGTAAGATCGTTTTACGGAGATTCAAAGTTTCGTTTCTTTTTAAAGCATCAGGTACACTTAAGTTTTTTGATGTATCCCACATAAAATCGGGAAGATTTTCGATAGAATTAAATTGTTTTTTTATTTGTCTGATCATATTTCCAAAGCCAGAAAAAGGTTTTGTGACATCGCTTTCATGAGGATCATATAAAATGGATCTTATTGTAACATGGCCATCATCATGAACAATGTGATCATAATTTCTAGAATAGCAGTGCCCCCAGGCAGTTGGCGTTAATTTTACTTCCCCTGAAGTACAAAGACTTTCTGCAATTTTTGCTTCGATAACAGGTAGTCCGGTAATAACAAAATTCATATCTATTCCAGTGCCAATAGGTGCAAATATGAGGTTTCCAGCTGATATCGCTAATTTTACCCTTAAATTTACTTTAACATCGGTTTCATAAGACGAATAAGAGTGCTGTATTATAAGAGCGCATGCAATAACTGTATGAATAGTATGACAAAGAAATGTACGTTTGTCAGTTTTCCAAAGTGCCAAGAAAGCATCGCCAGCAAACTTAACGATATCACCACCTTGACTGTAAATTAGTTCTATAAGTGAACCGAGGTATGTATTTAACGTTACTGTTAACCGATATGTGCCACCCTTTCCTGTATTATTATATCGTTCAGACAAAGCAGTGTATCCGGAAACATCTGCCATTAATAGAACTCCAACGAAACGCTTTGGTTCAGAACAGCCGAATCTGAAATGGGAATAAATAAAGCTTAAGGCTTTAGCTTTTTGGTGATATCCATTTTATCATACGAAATATATATAATTACTTATGTCACACGATTACGATTGACTCAATACCTACTATTTATATGTATCTATAGTAATTACTTGTCTATCAGCAGTATTTCGTCAGGAACCAAAGTCGATAGAAGAAGGGTTTGTTTTCTCGTCAGTTTAACTTCTACATCTTGATCTAATTTGTCTGATTCACTCTTTCGGCTGAAGAACTCTTGTACCCAGTCTTTGATTTCATCGTACTTTGGTTCGTCCTCTTCCGATTCTTCCTCAATATACTGGTTATCTCGGCGGGACGTCCTTTTACCGTACAGGCGCCATTTATCTGTATTTACCATCACATTCATCGAATTTCTACGGGAGCGTGTGCGAGGCCTTCGAAAATTCATCTTTTATGTGTTTTTTGTACTTTTACATAAATTTTGGATTATAAATCTGTCCAAAAGAACGGTAGGGTCACTTTGCACTTAATCCTAATATGATCCTAATATTGTCAGAAATCCATTAGGCCGCGGAATATTAGTATTATATGCCTTACATTTTTTTATTGATATTTAAGCCGCGAAAATTCTGAAAATTCTGATTCAATACAATACGTAGAAATAATTAACACAAAAAAACCAGAGACCAGCACAAAATTATGTTACATTCTGGCCATGATTCTGGCAAAGTCATGTATTGTCAAATATACGACATTTCTTTAATTTGGTTGGTCGCCATTTAAGTACCTATGCATTTTAAGAAGAAAAACTTTAAAAGAGAGATGAATTAATTTTGTTGCATTTTAAAATAATATAATTTGAAGTCTGTGTTTGAAGTCAACTTACATGTTATCATTTGCCATTTTAGGATTACATTCTTGGCATACCTACCATCGTCGTATTAACGATTGGTTATATTTAAATCAATGGAGTACCTACGAGTTTTCTGCGCGTCTGTAGTTAGATTGAAACTAATTTAATTTTTAGCACTTGATAAGTACAATAAATTGGAAGATTCATAGGCTAACTCAGGGGTTCCCAAACTTATTTTAACTGTGACGCCCTTGGGAAGTTGCCATATTTTTGCGACGCCCTGGCCTTCTTGCCATACATTTACCTACTAGTTGCAGTTCTAGCCTAATAACAATTTGTCAGAAAAACTCCAAATAGCATCTAAATTTTTTATTAGAAAATAACGAATAATACATAAAAACAAAAATGAAAGCAAACAAATAAGATAAAAAGCATCACACCCTTTTTTATCTCTTTTCGTTTGGTATTAATGAGAACGATGTGCTTGCTTTTCTGAGCACAGTTTCTCAAAATGAGGCTCAAGTGTCGAACTTGCCAGTCTCGTCTCTATCTCTAAATTTATTTGCGATTTATACTTGTTCTTAATTACTACAACTGCAGAGAAACCTGCCTGGCACAAGCATGATGTCGCAAACGGTAATAAAACCCTGCTGCAGTGCTGATGGAACGATATTCTTGATAAACTAAGCTCCAAAATTCAAGTAGCTGACACAGACAGCCAATAATCTATTTAGATCGCATCACGACGCCGCTACGCTCCTGGGATACTACCGCGACGCACCAGGGCGTCGCGACGCACAGTTTAGGAACCCCTGGGCTAACTAATGGATGGTAAAGGTATCCGTAATAGTACATTATGATACATGTGCGCAAAGTTGGTTATTAACACTCCAGGCGGTATTAAGCGCGTGAGCCGAGACCAATAAAATCAATGCACACGCGTGTCATACGACGTTTTTCAAGTCTGTTTTTTTCCTCGCAAGTGTCACATCACACTTGCGAGGAAAAAATCAGACTTGTATTTTGCTATAATTGTCACTTTACGAGCGAGTGTGAAGAATGTTAATTGAATGTTAATTCCCTTGGTCAGACGGCGAACCACAACCACTTAAAACAAGGTTAAAATAACTTTTGTCTTTCTTTGATATCCGACGTCAAAACGGGACAAAAGACAAATAAGGATATTTTAACCTTGTTTTAAGAGCTTGTGGTAGGCCCCCAAGTGGGGTTCATTGTAACAAGGTACAGTGTGACAGTAACAATATATCCATCTCTTTCTATAATTTCGCTAGCACCATGTTGCTATTTTGCCAAGCCCATCCTTGATATTTGATTCGGGTTTTGACCACAGACATATAATATGTGGTTTTGACGTCGTGAGATTTGATTTAATTTTATTCGACGGGGTTTGGGCCTATGGGGCACTATGTGACACAGTAAAAATAATAAAATAAAATAATAATATATTTTCATTAATCTATACATTTATATCTAAGTAGACTGAGTAAAAGATATAGAAATCGTTTTTAAATGATAGCTAGAACGTTTTTCCCGATAATATTTTGAAGAAGTTTTAACTTGCAATAAATAACACCATAGAATGTCACATTGGGAAACTATTAGAAATTCGACAAACAATATATTTAAGAAGTTTTTTCAATCAGAAAATGATTGTAACAAAGTTACGTAATCCACGTACGCCCCAGTACATTTTCTGATTGAAATATATTGTTTGTCGAATTTCTAATAGTTTTCCTTTGTTAAAAAGACTGATGACTATTTTAAGACCAACAAAATGATAATTTATTAAACATTTTAATTTTTATACCTCAATTTACACTGTGCCTCACCTTACCCTACGTCTGTGTATCTAATAATTACATCTACCTTGACTACATGTAACCTAACCTTAAATTTACTCTTGAAGGGGCGGCATACAGATATGGCATACCGATGTACCTGCGCAGAAGATACTTTTTGTACATTTTCAAAGCGCGGGAAACCGCTATTGGTCGGCAGCTGCCGCCATGTTAGCGCGCGGCGTGCGGAGGGGCGTGCCTTGCGAGTGAGATGGAACTAATAGCTGCAGTGTATTATGAACCTTATAGTAGTGATCTAAGGTTGATTGTAAGTTTTAAGCATTCTTTCGTTAATCTTCGGAGCCATACTTTCTTTTCTGTGTGAACGAAGATTCACGACGCGCCTTATCAGTTGGGTCATACTGTACCTATATTGAATATAGGTAGGTATATTCCTTATGTAATATCAACAATACAATGAACTCGTCGATCTATTTTGCTATTAATAAATGAACTATTGCATTCGTATGTGAAATTGATTGATAATAATTAAGTTAGTAAGTATTAATTTACGACCACGGTTTTATGACAAAGCTTGTTTTTAGGGTTCCGAACCAAAAATGTAAAAAAGGAACCCTGATGGTGCCACTTCGTCTGTCTGTCTGTCCGTTTGTCACAGTTGATATTTCAGCAAACACTAATGCTATTCATTTGAGGTAGTTTAAAATAATGCTTACGCAAACTTATTGCATGTGAAAATAAAAAAAAAATATGTTTATTCTCTTTGCAAAAGGGGCCGAATTGGGTACCGAAATTTCAAAGTCGGCTACAAGTTTACATAGGGTATCATATGAAACGGCTTCGTTTGTTGACATTCCAAAGGTTTTCTGTTATATTGCGTGGTTTTTGGCTTATGAAGAAAAATGAAAAAAAAAAAAAAATTACCTTAAAAAAAATTTAATAATTACAGATGATACACATAGAACGAAGTTTCTAACTAACACAGTTTTTTCAACATCATCAATATTCGTTCACAATAAACATAGTTTATACGTTCCGGTTTTTACAACATTTATTGTCCAAACCAAGAAATATACGTCCAAGGAAGATCGAAACCTAGAGTTAGAATATTAATAGAGCGAGTACCTACGGTCCGTGAGCACCATAAGGGCAAAATGCCTAGAAACGACGTGCGCGTACATAGTTTGATTGAACGACTAAGCTTCATATTTGCCTGTGTGCATGAATTCCTGCATGCATGAAAGCCAATTTCTAGTTTTTTTATCTATACTTTTACCGAGAACAAATGACAAGGAATCCATATCGACATTTTGTCTGACTGTAAATCAACTATACAGGTCGTCCCACGGCCAAGCCACATGGAGGGAAAGTACCTTAAATATTGTAGATGGAACATTTTACTGAAAGAAGACATTATTTTAATTTAAAAAACAATTTAAACTGCATTCATAGATTTTTAAATATATACTCTGTAGCTTTATCATACCGATCGAAAGGCTTCAACATAAGGATTATTTTTTTGCTAAATATCATCATAAAAGGAATATAATAAAATAAAGAATAAAGGAATGAAAATGTATCAGAAATAAAAGGAAGACCGCGAATTTTAACATTTGATGTGAAATTTTGTTCCGAAAAATGAAAAGCTGACATTGCCGTAAGGACATACAACTAACATTATCATAAGTACCTATTACTAATAAATGTACCCACTTGAGAAGTACGCATCATTTCCCTAAAATCGACAGGGAGCGAAATAATCAAAAGAGTGCGACTTTGTATTCAACAGGAAGGGACTCATTTTGAGCATTTGATAAATTTATTAATTTTGTATTAAAAATGTTAAAATTCATGGTCTTCCTTTTATTTCTGAGACTATGTTATTTAGCAAAAAATAATCCTTATGATGAAGCCTTTCGATCGGTATGATAAAGCTACAGAGTAATTATTTTTCTCATTTAACGGGTTCGACTCCCGGTTCAACCATGTAACTATTTAAAAATCTATGAATGCAGTTTAAATTGTTTTTTAAATTAAAATAATGTCTTCTTTCAGTAAAATGTTCCATATACAATATTTAAGGTACTTTCCCTCATGTGGCATAGCGGTGGGACGCCCTGTATAGTGTACGATATTTCTGTGAATAACATCTATATGGAAACTGCTCATGCTTCGCACAAGGTAACGTTGTTAACGCTATCACTCTATAATCTTCTAACTCTATGGTCGAAACCCTCGTCGCGCCAGACTCAGAATCGTACTTGGCCGGATTTATTTTTCGGCATTTCAGATAATCCTACTATTTTCAGTTTAGATTATCATTTATTATCTTCATTACATATAAATTTGCATTCTATATAAAAAATATAGTAAAACTTGTACGTAGTATTTATATACTCTGAGGTAAAACTTTATTGGAACAGGGTTTTTAAACATATATACAGGGTACCTATGTATTTTTTTAAAATAAAATGGAATAAGTTTAATGAACTCCCTTAGAAAATGGAGAAAATATATTATTTTATTAGTTATCACCCTAGCAATTATCTATTAGGTAGGTATATTATTATCATTATCTAAGTACCTACTTGGATATTTCCTACACTGCAACTGATTTATTTATTTATTCAATACTTGTCCCTCATTAAACGAGTTGACCTTATTGATATAGTTATCATAATTAAGATGAAAGTTTTCTTATACAGGTTTCCTAAAATAGGCCAAAACTCTTTTTTTTTAATGTTAAATGGGCTTGCGTTTGACCTTCGACTGACCCCATGAGGAGTTATGACGAGGCCGAGGATGTAGCACGCTTACCCAGAAAAAGCATATTCACCCTGGCCTTGAATAAATCTAGGTTATAGCAGCGTTTGTATTCCCTTTGGGTTATAGGTGTCGGGAAACAGACCCCGGAAGAGAGTTCCACCCAAGTAATTTATATTATCAAACACTCGGGCGTAAAACACGAGGGCGTAGTCAGGATGGGGGGATCACATCCCCGTATTGTTTAGATATATATATATATATATATATATATGGTACGTGCAAAATGCCTCAAAACGAATTGCACGTTCATAGTTTGAACGATGCAATACATATAGGATACACCGATAATATTCAATAAAACTCAAAATACCTACACGAATTTATGAACATACAAATGAAAACGCAACGTCACTCTGCAAGTTCCCATCAAAAAGTCGCGCGAGTTGTACCCATGTGTTGCAAGCATCTATAGGCTACGGTAACCGCTTACCATGAGGTACTTAACCGATGCTAGACGTTTCAAAAATAATAATTAATTAACTACGAAACGTAAATCAATTTCACAATCAATTCAATTAAATATTTAGATATTAAATATTAGTGATAGGTTAATAACTCGAACAGCCTGTATACATCAATGATATTATAATAAAAAGAGGTAGATATCGCATTAACGCACGCTAATTGTTGCAGACAAATTCAGACAATTGTCGTAATTTTGCTTAGCGGCTACATATAGCTATCTCTTTCTGTACCATACGTTCAGTATTATCTATCGCATTCACCTAATTCAACAATAACTGAGCGCCGCTTAGTATGAGGGTAGCATATAGTGTTGCCAAGTCCCGTGTGTCAAATTTCGGAACATAAGGATAAAATAATCGGGATTTTGGGTTTCAAATCGGGACAGCTGCAAAACTCATTAATTTTAATATTTTTCATGAAAGTCTGATTTTGGTTTGAAAATTTGAAAACAAAAATATTTTTATGAAGTAACAGCTTAGTTATTTTTGTTTTTCCTGTCAAAATATCGAATATACTAAAGACTCATGAGGTTGGTGAAAAATCGGGACATTTGGCGTCCCGATCAAGGGTTAATCGGGACGTGTCACAAGACCCCTGAAAATCGGGTAGTCCCGCGCAAATCGGGACACCTGGCAACACTAGTAGCATATCTCTATTATAATATCATTGGTATACATACTAATATTTGCCGTCTCGCGCCAAGCATACTAAACTAGTACATTGGAGACTGCTCTCATGTCTACACACATTTTTTCATTAATGTTTGTGTCGTGCGTCGATGATTGTTTCACGTGCTTTACGAAATGAATTCAAATGGACACTCGTTTCTAGGCAAAGTGCTCAACATTGTCAAAGATGAAAGAGCTGAAAGCGCCCCCTTAATTCAGTTTAAGCATCCGAAGGAATTGGAGGTAAATATATTTTATTTTATCAAATAAAGTTTGATTTGGCTTTTGCGTTTTTAGGGTCTCGTTAGAAATGTTGTCGAAAAGTTAGGACTTAGTTGATTATTATTAAAATCTGCGTGTATTTTCTGTGTATAATTCATTGAGTTTTCTAACTACGGTTTTTAATTTTGGTCTAAGGTTTGATTAAAATATTAGAAGTATTTTGATTCTTGTTTTTATTTTTAAATCGATCCAGTTTTGGAGGAGAAAACTGAGGATTACGAAATAGCGATTTCGTCAAATTTAAATAGGTATAATCGGTCCAAGTTGTAGTTGTCTCTATCGCTCTCGGGCGGGATAGCTCGGGCACAGCGCGACAGCAATAGATATGTTAAAAATCTATTTTTCAAATTTCTTGCAGCCATCCTTTCCTCTTAATAATTATCCCTTGACATTATCTTGTCAGTTTGTGAACTGTGAATTGCATTTTTGACAGGTTACTAAAGTGATCAGCTACTTTTGAGGCTGACTGTACGTTACATATATGGAAAAATAAATTATTGACTTTATATGTTTATTCCATTTCAAGTCATTGCGACTTGTGAGCAATGCAGTAGAATTTTAATTGGCTACACGTATTGTTTTACCATGTTTTACTAGATGATGATTATTTTTTATCTTCACCAATAGGTATCACTGCATCAGTACGTATAGACAATAGCCTAAACCGAAAAGTTCATGAAAGTGCAGTGTATGCTTTTGTCCTATCTGTCTGCTTTTATAATATGCATTGAAAGTGCTAAGCACACAAATATATTTATTATAAAAAAAAAATTAAGACATACATGGAGGTTATTTCTGTACTGTTTCAAACCTTCACCGGAATATCCAAATGGAAATTGCTTGTTTTCTAACGGTAATCCGTTAGACTATAAGTAAACTAAGACATATCACACATTGACTAGCTTGTGAGAAGTAGCAACCCAACTAGCAAAAATAAGTCGTACAAGTACTTACTGTACAAACGTTGATACAACTTAATGTGTGCAATTTAAGGCATTCAAACGTTTATATAACGCGATTTTGGCGCAGTTTTCAAGATTAAAAAGTCTTACAGTGGTCATTCATTCATCATAAGCAAGCACATTTAGTCACACGGCTGTCAGAAAAGTATCGTAAGTTCTCGCTTATAAGAGCAAATTGTCGGTAAGATAACATATTTATAGTAACATAACCTGTTTGTGTCTGATCACAATGTATGATAAACAATAAGTATTATTATTTTCTTCATTGTTATTATAAGTAACAGACTCAATATCTACAATTAGTGTGAAATGAGATGGTTATAAAAAATCTGATACGATTATGACATGCGAAAATTACTTTTTCGACCAATGTTATAAGGTATTTAATATTTTTTAAAGCCCCCTTTAAATATTGATAATTTAATTAAAAATAAATTAAATAATTAGATTTTTTGTCTTAGTGTAGTTATGTATGACTTACAAAACTTATAAAAAAACATATAGGATAATGATAAGCGCTATTGCAGGGTTCCTTAAATCAATTAAGTCGTAAGCCCTATCTTTTAATCATAAGACAGTTGTGTATATGACTGTTGTATGGCATTTTAGTCTTATAACAATCGTAAAAGCTTAAATTATGATTAGTCGTATAGTAGTCATTCTAAAAGCTTTTCTATGACCAAACTCCTATAAGATGTTATATTAAAGTTGTAAAATGGGGAAATGTCTTGGCTAAAACTTTTGTATGACAATGATTAAATTGATTTATTACTATGCAAAACTTGCTTATTTACGACGTATCTACAATTAATCAGCCATAAAAGGTTAAGATGTTATGACCAATTTGTTAGTTTGGAAGTAAACTATAAATGAGCCATATACTCATGTAGGTATAATATTGCATGCAGTATTGCATGTAGTAGCTACGTGATTATAATGTCGCATAGAATCTTCAAATGTCTGTCATTTCTGAAATCACCATTGATGTTTAAATAAAATAACGACAACAGAAAATATCTTCTTGTTTCCAATCGACTCTAGTCCTTAAACGCTTCGAAAGTGAGTCTGGTTTTATCTCTGCTCCTCCTCGTTAGTCCATAGTATAAGGTTTAACGATGTAAATTGAGCACATTGAAGAAGGCTTCAATACAGTGGCGTGCATTGGTTTTCGGAGGAGGTAGGCAATCAAGTACTAGGAGAGTTTTATTGCATATTATCGGTGGTATTTCATCCAATAAAGATCAATCCACGTGCACTAGTGAAATGAAACGAATTATGTGTATCGTGATTTTACAAGTTGTCTCAAAAAGTTCGTGAAAAGTTTTAGTACAGTGACCACCATTTTACTAAAACAGGTCTGAACGGTGACAGATGCGGACTATGTAAAAGTTAATAATGTGCGGACTATATGAAAGTGATATTATAAATAAAATTTATGCGACTGAAGGACTTTGTGTCCATGGTCATGAACAAATATTTAAAAAAAGCCAAACTAGGGTTTCCAGCCTCGGTTGAATTGATCGATTTTTTAATCAATATTCGATCTTTTAAATCGTCTTTGGAGATACGGATCGATCTTAAGATCGCCACGAAATTAAAAGATCGAAAATCGATTTTAACGAGACCATAATATTCCATTTCGAATTTTCGAATCGATATTTTTTGCAGTTAAATATTAGTTTTTTGAATAAATTAGCACAAGTTACTCTCTTTCTCTCTCATCAATACCGAAATCGATGGGAGGGCGTCTAAATGGTTGTTTTTCTAAAAATCTCGACAGTGTAAGTTTAATGGAATAACGATATTCGTTTAATTATATTATTATTAGTGACCTAATAAACACTGCATTTTTAAAAATATTTTTTGCTACTAATTAACGAAGAAATTTATTTTATATCATAATATAAAATATAGATATTGATTTTCTAAGGATCGATCTTTTATATATTTTAATTTTAATCGATATCAGTCACTTCGATTTGAATCTATCGATAATAAATTTTGTCAAAGTACGGTAACCCTTTGCAATGCCAGCCAAACCATAAATAAAACAATAATAAACTGTAGTTTTTTTAATTTGGCTGGGTTACTAGTGTCACAACAGAGTAGGTATGGTTACTTTTGGTCCATAAATCGCGAATGTCAAATGTCAGTGTGCTACGCATAGTAAAAACGTGATTTATGCTTTCGTCGTATTATCCTAAAGAAGTGTGTGTATGTGTATGCATATGCCGAAATCGTTTTAGTGTGCGTGAATTTGTTACACGAACTCGCGAGTGCCTGCGCGGCTAAGTTTGAAATTTTGTATTGAATGTTAGGTTAGAATTTTTATTTAAAATGATTATGTAGTTTAATTGAATCAATATATTATATTATTGAATCTTATGAGGTAAGCATTGCTTATTTGCCTATATGGAATGCACGCCACTGCTTCAATAATATTCATCCAGCAGCCTTCAAACGAGGTAAACTCTTCTATACTGAGGAAAAAAACCGCTGTACGTGGAATTATCCTCTCCTGAAGATCTTTTCATCTTGTGCTGTGCTATCCAACTCGGAGCTCCGGATGACGGTTTTATAGGTATTTCCGGTTATGTTAGTGGTCAGAAGGCGAACCACAAGCTCTTAAAACAAGGTTAAAATAACCTTATTTGACTTTTGTCTTTCTTTGACATCCGGCGTCAAAACGGGACAAAAGACAAATAAGGTTATTTTAACCTTGTTTTAAGAGCTTGTGGTAGGCCAGGTGCTTATCTCCCGCTGTTTCAGCCGTGTTCCCGGGATCAAATTAGGCTTTAATAGTCGGGGATAATGTAGCTTCCTATTAGCTCAGAGTAAATATAAATAAATACTACGTACAACTATTAGTGAAAGAATTTTTCGAATTTGACTGGTAGTTTCAGAGATCACCTTGTTAAAAGAAACAAAAACTCTTCCGTTTTATTACCTAGTATAGATATCGGGGTTAGATAAAACATCAAGAAAGGGTAAAACTTTGCATTCAATATTTTTCAGGCACTTTTGGACCTAGACATATCAAAGAGAACAAATGACGAAGAACTAGAACAATGTGTTCGGAAAGTTCTGCACTACAGCGTGAAGACAGACAAGGGTACCTTCAGAAATCAGCTGTACGGTGGTACGGATCCCTATGGATTATCAGGAGCTTGGATCTCTGAAGCTTTCAATACTAGCCAGTATGTAGATCACTTTGAGATGAAAGTATTTTTTTATACGATGAAGTCGGTAAACAAGCATATGACCTGCTTGATGGTAAGCGGTTACCGTAGCCATATGGAAGCTTGCAACACACGAGGCATCACTCAGACGTTACCGACCTTTCTCCCCTCCCCAATGAGCTAAGGTGACTTTACTCACATGCTATCAAAGTTAGTGTTAGTGTCACTGCAAGGTGGAGGTAATTCCCCAGCCGAGCTGCTCTTTGAACGAATAAACGCTATGCTCGACTTCTCTCCAAAAATGGTTCAATGTAACTTTAGGAAAATATGTAATGATTTAGTGTCCGCATTATCCATTTTATTGTCGATAATTCAGTGGTAGTGACGACGAGTACCGTGACGAAAGTCGCGGGTTCGAATCCTACAATGAATTTTTTCTCAAGATATTTTCCTTCACCGAAATACATTCACCGATTAAACAGTCAAATAATGTTACATGCTTTGTTTTGAAAGTCGTAATATAATTTTGATAGATATGCTGAAGAGATACCTTTAATGTAGGTATCACACAAAATGGCCACATGAGTCTAAACACCATTATTTTTAACTTTTTCACCGAAACACAAGACGCTGGGAAAATTTTCAGTCGTACGTTGTTGACATACCGAAAATACGGACACAGCGTTTTGCATCCTCATTTATAATGCGGACAGCAAGGGAGTGGAACTTGCTTCCGGCGTCTGTGTTTCCTGACTCTTACAATCTAGGGACTTTCAAGGCCAGAGTGAATAGGTTTCTTCTGGGTAAGCGTGTTCCATCTTAGGTATCGTCATCGTCCCTGACCCGCCCGGTCAGTGGCCAAACGCTAGCTCATCTAATAAAAAAACACTTCTTTCAGGTATACATTTGAAGTGGCTCCAGTGTTCACACTAATTGAGATGAAAATACTCAAGCATGTATTAAAGATGTTCGGCATTCCCGATGGTGATGGGATATTCAGCCCAGGAGGCAGTATGTCTTTGCTGTACGCAGTAGTTGCTGCTAGGTTTAAGGCATTTCCCGAAGTCAAGAGTAAAGGAATGAGGAATTTGCCCGAAATGGTCATATTTACCTCTGAGGATGTAAGTACTTGCATAAAAAATATGGCGTAGAGGAATCCGGCCCGTCTGATGGTAGCGCGGTTACAGTACCCTATGGACGCTTGCAACAAGGGTATCAATCGCGCCATGCAAAAATCTCGTCACTCCAAAAGAGGGTTTGAAGAAGTATTTGTCACTGTGCCGGTGGAGTGGACAGCTTAGCGCCTCCTAATGGAGCTCTGGCGACCTTACACTTTATTACATTAAAGTTATGTTATTTATTTACAATTTTTAGAGAGAGGTAGAGCATAGCGTTTATTCGCTCAAAGAGCATCGAATGGGGAAGTACCTTTCGGAATACCGCAGCCAAATAACTTTCTGTTGTATTCCAGGGCAGGTTCGGTAACGCGTGATGCCTCGTGTGTTGTATGTGTTCATATAGCTACGGTAACCGCTTGCCATCAGGCAGGTTGCAAGCTTGTATATCGATAAATTAGAATAAAAAATAACCATATGAAATACGTACGACAAATAATGATGTGTCGATGACGATCATTTATTCAGCACTTATCTCTTTAAGTACAATAAACAAATATGTCTATTGATTGGGACTCTCTATCTGCCTACAAATATAAGAATATAAATCATGATTCACGAGTAGCTTTCCATTCAATTTAAGTGTCTGGCAAATTATGCTATCAATACGAATACGAAGCGGTCGTTAGACGTCTTCTGATAATTACAATTTATTCCGGAGAATTTGATTTGAATATCATGGTGGTCTTTACTGAAATATAACTTATTATGGATCTGATACAAAAGTTCTTTCTTGTAGCAGTTGTGTCACTTTAAGTATTTCGAACCTTTAAAATTCCAGAGTCACTACTCCATAAGAAAAGCGGCGCATTGGCTCGGTTTTGGGACAGATAGCTTGAGGGTCATCAAAACGAACGATCAAGGAAAAATTATAGTTGAAGAGTTAGATGCATCTATTAAAGAAGAAAAGGATTTGGGGCGATATCCTTTGATGGTGAATGCAACAGTCGGTACAACAGTGCTGGGAGCTATCGACGATCTTGAAGCTGTTAGCGATGTTTGCAGGAAATATGGTGTTTGGATGCATGTTGATGTAAGGAACATTAAGATAGCCTATCAGAATATATAGCTAGTTAGTAAGTCATCTGAAATCGATTTACGGGCCAGTTATCGTGGAGTACACATTTGTGTACGTACATGAACATGCCTATTTGTTCTGAGTCTGGGTGTAAATATACCTGTACATTTTACAACTCCTATTATAGACATAAGATTTTAACGCTACGCTAAAAAGAGCAAAGAAACATGGAAAAGAGATATCACAAATATCACAATTATGAAGAGTTTGCGAGAGACAAAATGAAGCAAATAAAAAAAAGGCGAGTAATAGGCGATAGCTTAACTCTGGGCCAGTAAACAATTTGGTTATCGACAATCGTCATCGTTAGTAAACGATCAATCTTTGTATGGGATTATAATATACGGGGAGAAATTGTAATTGAATTTATAATAATTTAAAAAGAGACATTGTAATTTGTTCACGTGCATAGAAATAATCCACCAAATTATACGTGGTTTCACAAGTACTTACGTATTTTTTCATTGGAATGCTATCAACTATATTTTATCAAAATATTATCATTAATCGGCCTCAAAATCAGATTTTACAACAGGATCTCTACCTATTTATTAATATCTAAAAAGTATATAGCAACACTTATTTTCGTCGCATCGTCTTTGTTTATCTTGTACATGTATATTATGCAGTTTATCAGTGATCTGGTTTCCATTGTGTAAACCTTCTTTAGTTTGGGGTCAGATGACCGATTGTGGGTGGATCGAAGAACTAAGTGCGGAGGGCAACGATCAAAAGTGGCCTACATTGAATACTGTGGACTGATTAGACTAATAGCATATTGGATATGAATTATATATTATGACTTCTTCCCAAAAAAGAAGCCGGACTGGATTGACTGGATTAATGATGAATAATTCAGTAGAATTGAGAGAAGCCATTGATACAAATAAATTTAAATCTTTTGCAGGCTTGTTGGGGCGGAAGCTTGATGTTGTCGAATAAACATAGAAGCAAATTGAGAGGAATTGAAAGGTATTTAATTTAGATGCAAATATACCTTTACTTATAAATGATTATATAAAGATAAGTTAATTAATCTTCGTGTACATTAGTGCCAAAATCTCAGAATCAAGGTAACACCACAGTTTGGCATGATGAAAAATCTTATAAGATACTAGCTTCCATTCTGCGGTTTTACCAGCATTCCTGTTAGATCTATGACTAAGTTTCATCCAAACCTGTTCAGCTTTTTATGCGTGATTAAGTCACAAATCACCATCCAACCAAACTATTCATTGTGTAACTTTGCTAAAGTATGGATACAAAAAAGTTATACGGGGCTATTTTGTAGAAGCTAAAATTCAATAACTACAAAAAATAATGGAGCTGTTATTTACTTTTTCGCTCTTCCCGAGTACATCAAGTTGTTTTCATTAAGTCTTCGAACTACTTTAAATTAGCTAGTCAATATAAATAGCCTTGTGTTTCCAAATTGTCTCCTCAGAGCCCATTCTCTATCATGGAACCCGCACAAGATGGCGGGTGCGCCGCTCCAGTGCTCAATGTTCCTGGTGCGAGAGAAGGGTCTTCTCCACGAGGCAAACTCTGCCGCCGCCCAGTATCTGTTCCAACAAGACAAGTTCTATGACGTCAGCTACGATACCGGGGATAAGAGCATCCAATGTGGGAGGAAGGTAAGAGATATTGGATTTCATAGTCAAGTTTGAAGTATTGTATATCACCCATCTATATATTAATACGCGTAGAGAACACTTTGTATGTACCCCGTTTTAAAAGCACGCTTTTGCAGTGCGCACGGAGGATTTTGAGATTTAGCATACAATAGTTAAAGTTAAAATGGAGAAGGAGTGCAGAAATTTAAAATTTATTTATTTATGCAAACTTATTTTTATGAATTACGGTCGAATTTCTTCACTGTAGGCCCAGATCAGTCCACTGTCGAATGCTGTAGTCGGTCGTAGGATCGAATCTTACGATGAGCTTGTATGTTGTGGTTGTGTACAAGCTTTGTGTAATGACGTTGCTGATATTGTTACAGTAATCGTAATCCTGACTAATATTATAAACACGACAGTGAATTTGTTTGTTACTCGACATTTCCTCAATGGCACAGCTACAAACTGTGAGACAGGCTGCATGCAGAGGGACTTATTACCCTAGATGACAACTATTAACCTAGGAAATCGTGTGTAACTGTGATACGGAGAGCTAGATCAGGATATGTAACTTTCATGTATAAAATTTCAGATAGATGCCTTTAAACTTTGGTTGATGTGGAAAGCGAGAGGAGACACCGGTCTAAGTCAACTCGTCGACCACACGATGGAAATAGCACATTTTTGTTTGGAAACTGTATCCAGAAAGCCTGGGTTCAGACTGGTGTCGAGCCCGATACAATGTCCTAACGTCTGCTTTTGGTACATACCGACATTTATGAGGGATATCGAGGAAAATG
This sequence comes from Polyploca ridens, assembly GCA_951394255.1. Classification (NCBI taxonomy): domain Eukaryota; kingdom Metazoa; phylum Arthropoda; class Insecta; order Lepidoptera; family Drepanidae; genus Polyploca; species Polyploca ridens. The sequence continues at coordinate 7,920,026 of OX596264.1, read as the reverse complement.
AGGCATGGTGGGAGTTGATGCATAAGGTAAATCCTTACTATCATGCTTATATTAAATATGCGATCATCATGATTTTTTTGGGACGCAAGTAGCATACAGCATGGAGAAGGTAATTTTTTTAATCCCTATATTGCGGTTGAAGTCGTGAGAGATAGCTAATATCAGATATTTTAACGTTTAATAGATTAGGACTTTTTAATTGATATAAATCTGATCAATAACGAATCTTACCCTCTAGGGGTAGAATTACTTGTTATAGTAATCCGTTTTAGTGGCCTACATCCGAATATAATTTTCGAAGGCATTGGAAACTCCTCGGGTCAAATGTTGAAATCGCTTTGGAAGAAATCATCTGCAGACAAATAAAAATCAGCAAGCACTAGCTGTAATTTCACAATCACAAATATTTTTGATGCTGCTCCAGAAATAACTCGGATGTAAAAAATAAATTGAGCACCTTAGTTTTGGATCTTCTAAAAATGATTCTATTATAAGATGACAAGATTCCATATTTTTTGTCGTTCCAGATAATACCAAAAATCAAAGAACTATTGACCCTCAGTTCTCGGTTGATGGTGGCATATACACCTTTGCATGGCCACAAGAACTTCTTCCGTCTTGCCTTCACTTGCCATCCAGTGCTTGAGGAGAACCAAGTAGTTGAAATGTTGCAAGCCATTCAAGATTGCGGGGAGACTATTGATCCTACTATGTTATGATTATTTAGATGAAGATGTTATTTGTAATGAGACCATTATTAAAAAGGAAAATTTTACCATTCTGATAATCAGTATCGATCTGAATGTTATCATACGCTGAAATGTTTAGATATTTTACCAATTGGTAATATTTTGAAATCTCAAATAAGTAATATTAATTAGTATATATTTACAATAAGCTCACAAAATACTAAACCGTGGAAGGATATACCGTCGAAATAAGAATAAAGTCTACTAAAATATTATTAATCTAATTATTTATTTGCAACCGTTTTTTAACAGGATTACGAATAAAAGACCATTCTAGAAATATTAATTTAGAACTGCGCGTTCTGCACGATCCAATCCAGGTATTTGTCTACACGAGTGTACATTCCCGGGTGATTTGGTTCCCCACATCGAATACCCCAGGATACAACTCCAATGACTGACCATCTACCACTTGCCATCTGGTACATTAGTGGACCGCCACTATCCCCCTGTAAAATAGATGCTATTATTAAATATGCAAGCACAGACGGAGAGCTCACTCTTGGGAGAAGCTCCACATTTCGAAGGTAGAGTTGTTTTCAAGTCGTTGTGATGTCTTGGAAAAGGTCTCTTTTTTCGTCTTTTTTTTTGTTCACAAACTTTTGCCCTACGGTATTTTAATTCTTTGAGAAATACCCAATACAACATTTTCGACATCTGTGTGTGGACTGTAGATAAAGCTGCCACTGTTCAATAGATTCAAATCTCTAACCTGACAAGCATCTTTCCCGCCTTCATGACCACCAGCGCAGATATTTTCATCAAACACGGAGTCGACAAACGAGTCGATACATTCCTGTTGACTCCAAACTGGTACTGATACCTCCATTAAAACGTCGCTATGAGGACCACCGTAGGATTGTGTGCCCCAACCTTAAAAAGTGAGTAAAATAAAGATTTGAACATGGACGTATAAGTTGCAAAGCCTGGACACGTTAGTAGTGTACAGAATGGAACAGGAACTGATACAAACATCAAAAAATTGCTTGCAAAATTGGGAGATAATTTAAATATGAAATTCATAAAATGGATTTACAGTATTACGATTCAAAATCACACGAATGATAAAGATAATGTGAGGTAAAGTGTACTAACCAATAATAATAGCAGTTTCATTGGTAACATCCAAGCTAGGTGGAGGCAGGCATATGGGCCATACATATGTGTTGAATACGGCAGGCCTGTGCAGCTTTAGAATGGCTATGTCGTTATGGTAGCTGGATAATTCGAAGCCTTCATGTTGTCGTTTCTCGACCACTCTGAAGTTGTAAGACCTGGAGTCGTTTGTGCGCTTGAAGTCATATTCTCCAAGGCGAACGAATAACTCCTCTGCCTTCCATCTGAGGAGAAAGTAATATATTAAAGCAACTGGAAATGTGACCTCTCTCTATAGTCGCTCCGTCATATCTGAGGATCGTGGTCAGTAGTTCACTTTTAGACCAGATAATCTGCTTCAACTGTTTTCTATCCAGCAAATTCCATTTAAGAAAATGTGATCATTGAATAAGAAAGCAATATTTATAGAAATAGTTTTTGGCAACGATGAATGCACACAGATTAGATATTTCTACAGAATATTAATGAATCGAAGGGAAAGCTATATTTTTGAAAAAACCAAAAGAATGTAGTTGAGTTAAAGGAGAATTCAGTTATATATGGGCTAATAATAATATTGAACCTACTTATAATAATTGTACCGTTAAAACCAAAATGCTCATAAATACCTTCTAGTACAGTGGGCAGCGGTGAGTACATGTCGATCGGTGATAAGCACTCCCCCACAGTACTGTTCGAAGCCTTCAGGAGTGATAGAGGCCATCCATGGCCACTCCCGAGGGTTCGCTGGCCGGGAGCCTACTACTCGGCCCACTGCTCTCGTGCTGAGGCCACAACCTAGGACAATCAAAAGTTAGGTGTCTAGAAAGACGAACTATCTTGTTGTTTTATTATAACACGGAATTACTTACCATTGACTAATGGGTAGCACTTTTGCTATACGCATCTTTATGTCTTGTCACACTGTGATTAATGTGACTCACAATATTATTGGAATGCTTTGTTATAGTGTTTGAAAATATACCCAAAAACTTACAGACTTTATAATAAAAAAATATAGTAGTTACATTACGGTATCTACAAAATTACTTCAATTTGTGAAAGCTTTCATAAATGAAGCATATTGTATTTGGTTGTCATAGAGCTTGAGCAAACGGATGTATCTAGTAAATGAAACGAAGTCAATTCCAAAGAAGTCATTTAATTATGTAAAACCTACGGACCTCTGTTTTCGGCTCTGACGACCCTCACGATAGCTTCATTCTTTTCCTCTTTGGGAGCCGTGGCCGGAAGATCACCAGCTAAGCCGCCTGAGCTAACACCACTTAGGTCATCTGGACAGCACGCGCCGATGGACCTGCGAAAAACAAGTTTTCACATAGCGCTCATGACAATATCGCATCGCTGCGTTTATTTCGCATAAATTCAGCAGAAGTAAGAGGTAAATTGAGGACATGTTATCTTCATACAAACGGCCGAAATGCGCCTCTAACCTATGTACCTTGAATTCTCGGTATACCTCGGTACACGCTACGTACAGACAGAAGGTGTGACGTGTTCCTATCTAGCGGGCGTAGCTCTAAAGGACACTGCGAGATAACATACTGTTCCTGTTGCTTTTACTGTGGCATTAGCTAAGTGATAATAAATCCCATTCGAGTGTTAGAGGTAGAGTCGAAAACTTACGTTCTCTTTATGACACAGAGATAGTCCATGAACTTGATGAAGTCATTCTTGAAGTCCTCTTGAACACAGTGTTGCAGGTGCCTGCAGTGGCCAGATTTGCCGTTTGGCAGAATGCATGCTTGATACGGTACGTTTGGCTGGAATAAATACATAATAAAATAAATAAATTCTAAGCCACTTTTAGAATTGTACATACATCGGTGTCCGACCATAATAAAATGTTGCCAATTTCAGACTTGCAAGGCATATGAAATATTTTAGACAATTTGTACCTGTTGTTCATTCAGTTCGACAAATCGTTTTGCTCTTCCACCTCCGATGTGCATGCCGCCCTCCGAGATGACCTCTTGCCATGTCGGGTCTGCCAGTTGAGCTGCAATAGTATATTAGTTATATCATCATCATTTATGTTATAACGAGGATATAATGAGGTAGAGCATAGCGTTTTTTCGCTCAAAGAGCAGCTCGACTGGGGAAGTACCTCCACCTTACAGAATACCGCAGCCAAATAACTTTATGTTGTGTAAAGTTGTGTTCCTGCGCGTGAGTAAGGTCGCCAGAGCTCATAGGGGAGGGGGGAAAGGTCGGTAACGCGTGAGCGATGCTTCGTGTGTTGCAAACGTCCATATGGCTACGGTAACCGCTTACTATCAGGCGGGCCGTATGCTTGTTTACCGACTTAGTCGTATAAAAAAAAAAAAAAAAAAAAAAAGAAGCTTATATATAATTATAATATATAAGATTCTTGGTTATAATCAACCCATCTAAAAAACAAAAACGATAAAAAAAGAAAAAAAGTTTGCAAGTGTAAAAAGAATCGAGGACTTTTAAAAGTAACGAGACTATCTCACTAATATTATAAAGGCGAAAGTTTGGATGTTTGTACCTCAATCACGCTTCAATAACTCAATGGATTTGGATGAAATTTGGCACACAAATAGAATATGTTCTGGATTAACACATAGGATACTTTTGATCCCGGGAAAGCAATATATCCCTTGGGTACGCGGGTGAAACCGCGGAGCGCAACTAGTTTTAACATATTTGTAGACTCTTGTTTTCTCAACATCTCGAATGATTGACGAACCTTTTGCCGTTGATGGTAATGAAATGAAAGTTATGTTTTGGCGTAAAAAATAATGAGCTTTGAGTTAAGTCAAGTTCAATGTCATAAATTTTAATATTTATGAACAAGCAAGCATTTTGTATTTTGATATTTAGTTGGTACGAAAGTTACAAACATTTCCATGTGTTATTAGGACCAAGCTTTTGATATTAAGGTCTTAATCGAATATGATGTAAGGGAACGATGCAAATCCTATAGTTAGTTTTAAAACACCTCATATGCTGGAAGAACTATCTGTCTCAAAGGGAATAGGTAAATTTTGTACCGTGCTTTGCCTCGAATTCTTCTTCTTACCCATGGTCCCGTTATTTGGGGTTGGGTCTCTTCACATTTCTGCGCCAAGTCTAACGATCTTGGGTTGTCGGTTCGGGCTTACTTGAGGTCTCATTCTGCGTTGGACCACCAGGTCAATTGCGGGCGGCCACTACCTCTCTTTTGTTTCGGTAGGTTTAATGCGATTTTCACCACATTCGCTACGTCTTTTGACATGTCCGTACCATGGGAGGCGGTTTTCAGTACCGAATGCCTAGATTATCATTCAATATTCTGTAGCTGTTGTAATAACATATTACTAGCAAATGCAAAACACTCACCTTTATAGTCACTGCCATGAACACTTCCAACAGTTACAATTAAAATTAATAAAATCAACATGCTTGCGAGTAACACGACTTTACAAGCATCCGATGTATTGTGGTTGGCAAAACTGATTCTCAAACATTTAGGATTGGCCGGATGCTGGTGATAATTGCACTGAATAATCCACAGGACGTACCAGAACTGATAGCGAATATTTATAGCGTGTAATACGACGAATGTACAATAAAAATGTGAAGTAGCCCGCATTTGGTGGCATATTCAAGGTAATTTAAGCTGTTTTGATTCTAGTCCAATGTTATCTGCAATGGAAATGGTATTGGCGTTTGTATTTTAGTGATAGTAATTTTGTTTAGTATCATAATATTAGTTACACTTAATTCTTTATATGTATAACGTGATATAGTTTCCTTAACTTTCCTCATAATGTTTTCCTTGACCAAAAGCTTAAGCTCATTGCAGGATTTGAACCCATTAATTACGCCACGACAGTCACCACCACTAGATGTCACTACCACTGAGCTATCATGGCCAGAGAGGCTAAAGAGTCTTACTACCAGTTTGCATATGCGTTATTTACGATTGTATACATGTAACATTATGCAGATATCCATATCGTAGGCGATCATTAAAATCTCCGGCATTCGGTTGCAAGTTGCTAAAGTCATTCGAGGTGAACATTTTGCCGTGACGAAACACTGCTACATTCCTGAGGGCTATTGTTTAGGCTAAGGTGTATGCTAATGCTCAAATATTCGTTCGACGACGATAATGCATTTATAATAACTACAAGACTGACCATGTTGAAATGGGATCACTTTGAATAGGACCGTTACACGAAATTTGTCGCGGTGGAGTTCTGGATGGTTTAAATATGGTAATAGAGTTAGTTTTTTTGGATCGCCATCCTAATATCCTATCCTTACTAATATTATAAACACGAATGTGAGTTTGTTTGTTACTTCTCGACCCCTCAACGGCATTACTAATAGGCACACCACTGGTAGATCATAACATGGAATAACGTGCCATTTTATTCCGGAAAACATTGCTTAGTTTTTTTCAGTCTAGTTTCTGATCTCTGTCAGATAGCTAAAAATAATTCGTTTCTGCCGCGTTAGACTCAAGCTCCTAACAGGTATCTGAATATGTTATCTAGTTGATTAGTTATCTATAGTCTAGATTCTAGACTTAACGCAGTAACCAGTAGCTAACCGCCAACTTATACATAGTCGAAGCAACTATAATATAAGTGCGTATTGTAGGTATCATCTGTAGGTTTAGCAAACTCATTGGTATGTTGATATGCCTGTACTCACGCGCCAGGCTCATCAATATTATGAATTTTATGATAGACAATAGTTGAAGTCGTAGTTTCCTCATAACATAAACGCATGTTTTAGTAAATGTGAATAGTGTTACTATTATCTCAGAGGTCATATATAATGTACAACGTATAACTATTATAGTTATATAGGCATCAAACAATTAACCCAAAGAATCGCAATGACGTTCATTTTGCTTGAAATCTATTCCGCCAATTTCCCACCGCCGCAATGCGCTCTGATTGGTCAAGTCAAGAACAGACGATGCAGTGATTGGTTCTTACTGTTCAAAATCAGTGCAAAGTCACTGACTAGTTTCGGAATTGGATTGCTCGGTATTACTACTCTAAGGGGATTTTTCCTCGATGTATGTAAGTGATAATTTGTGTTTCCATATTTGCCGTGATATGACGGAAAGAAAAAACTCGTTAATTCGTATGTCATTTTAACCCGTTTTGTTCCCCTTATTCTGTGCGCATTCGAAGCAAATTCCAGGAACTGTCAGTCAACTGATGAACATAAAGTCGGGGATTGCAGATGTCGATAGGGATTGTTATTATTTACCAAAAATATATTTAGGTAAATAAATTTTTAAAGAGATTTTAGTACTTAATTACTAAAGTTGACCCTCAAGTTTTGCGATTAGGTATAATACCCTGAAGTAAACCATGTTATTGTTAATTATTAATAATTAATTTATGACCATACGTAAATTAGTATGTGATCAACATAATAATATGGTTTAGTTTATTTTGTATTACTGTTACTAATATACCTAATACGATATTTGTGTATTGGAAAATGACGGAAAATCTCTGTTCTAATTACGTCGGTAAGTCGGTATGGTAATACCGGTAGACTTCAACTCGGGCGTAGGTTCTCTAGGCGTGATATTGGGTCGCAATTAAAATACTTGGCTCATTAAGTAGACAGGGCGAGTTAGCCGGCGCCTGCGCTTGCGTGTGACCCGCCTAACCGCTGAACAATTTGTTGCACCTACCATTTTGAATAATAGTCGGAAAACAAAACAGATTTCTTGTTCTTATCTATTAAATTTTCTACCTGATGGTAAGCGGTCACCGTAGCCTATTGAGGCTTGCAACACCAGCCCCTTAGACATGATGGTTGGCGACAATCGTCATCGTTAGTAAACGATCAACCTTTGTATGGGATTGACATTTCAAATCGAAATATCACGTGATTTTTAATAATCTCTTATGTCAATCCCATACCAAGGATGATTGTTTACTAACGATGACGATTATCCATAACCATCTCGTCTACTGGCCCTGGGTTATCACTCGCGCGTTGCGCATGCAGGTTTTTCCTAGCTTCCTTATGAAAATGAGGTTTGTCAATCGTACTGGAATCAATATTATAAGATTTTATCCAATATCATATCACCTTACTTATGATTGCAGCAATTGCATTGCGTTTGTTCGTCCCAGTTGTCCTTCGCTAAGTATAGAACTGTAGGTTATTTGATAACTTAAAACTAGTGAAGGGAGTGCGTAGGCAGCGGTTTCAATTACATTTAGAATGGTACAAACTGATGTTGGTGATGATAATATTGAAGTCAGACGGAGCATTCATCAAACGGTAATGAATTGATTTGGTAATATTCTGGTTTTCGTAGTTGAACTTATGTCTTGTTATTGAGATATTTATAACTTTTGTGTTTTATTCGAGTCTAAATACGTACGTGAAGTAAATATTTGTTATTCAGCGGTTAAATCTCCTAGGTATATCGGAAATCGGTATCCCACCAAAAACATTTTTATGTAAAATGTTGCCAAGACATATGTCTCGCACTGTCAAAAAGTTATGAGATCTCATGTAGAGCCAAGCTTATAACTTTACATGCACTTACTCTACAAGCTCTAACTTCACAAATCAATAGTGTCATCCTGAGAATTTTGTATATCTGGTATAATCCAAACCCAAGTTATAAGGGTTCAAAAAAACGACGAAGCGCTTCGAGAAAAGGTAGGTAGTGCCCTTTCGCTTCGCTTGGCTATCTTGGCGGGGGGCACTACCGTGCCCCCTGATGATAATATAGAATTTGACATGTCTAAAAAAATCATGGCGTAATTTGTTGAACCATAAGTACACATAATACTCTGTGGTCTCTATTCCAGTTCTCTCTCAGGACAAAAATGGAGAGATAAATATTGCAATGTATTTTACAGAACAAAGTGAAGGATTTTTTCTAAATTTACGAGTATGTACACACACTCTATGAATCAATTTCATGGTGGCCTATTATCATAAATCTTTGAGTATAATAAATCGATGTAGTTCGAATAGGTACCGTATAAAATGTCCATTAGGTGCCGGCTATAAAAGTATATATGTGCCTCAGGTGTCAACAATATTAATTCTTCGTCTAGACTCTCTAGACGACTTGCATATTTATATATTACGCAATTAGGTGCCTATTCAATTATATGTTGTGTTAGTTGTAACAAATAGTCTTATTGGTTGTTTAGTGCACGCAAACACAATAATAATTATAGTCGTAATTATTCATTTATTCATAAATACTCGCTTAATTTGTTTTTGCTAAGACACTTGAGATTATTCACGATTTTATAAAAAAGCTAGCGTCTATCCCGCGGATTTTCTTGCGTTCTCGAGGGTTCTAATGATTTCTAGGGATATAAAGTTTCCAAATGTGATATTTTTCTACTTGTTTCTGAATCCTGAAGCTTTCGTGATTCAGTAAAAAACCGGCCAAGTGCGAGTTGGACTCGCACACGGAGGGTTCCGTGTAATATTAACTAACTCAACTTTGCTATGAAAAAAAAACGCTAAAAATATTGAATGAAAGGTAAATTGCGGTTTACGATTTATGACGTATTAAAAAAAACTACTTACTAGATCTCATTCAAACCAATTTTCGGTGGAAGTTTGCATGGTAATGTACATTATATATTTTTTTTAGTTTTATCATTCTCTTATTTTAGAAGTGACAGGGGGGCGGACATATTTTACCACTTTAGAAGTGTCTATCGCGCAAACTATTCAGTTTAGAAAAAAAAAAAATTAGAAACCTCAATATCATTTTTGAAGACCCACCTACACGTATGGGTTTGATGAAAAAATAAAATGTTTGAGTTTCAGTTCTAAGTATGGGGGACCCCCAAAATTTATTTGTGTGAAAATCTTCTTACCATGTTTCAACAGTATAGTTCTTATAGATTCGGAAAAAAGTGGCTGTGATATACGGACGGATGGACAGACAGACAGAGACAGATAGACAGACAGACATGACGAATCCATAAGGGTTCCGTTTTTTGCCATTTGGCTACGGAACCCTAAAAAGCATACGCACAAAATCGTTTTTCTCAAACATGCGCAGTATTTCTTCGACTTTATATTTAAAGTATAATATTGAATCTATTTATGTGGTGAAAAAGTCCAAGGTATATTTCCAAATATTAACTTTGCTCACGGGTGTTAAATTCATACCTAAACTGAATGTAAGGTACGAATGTGTTCCAATTGTATCCTACTGATATTACATTTATGTTTTTTTATACTACTAAGGTGCCAAACAAGCATACGACACGCCTGATAGTAAGCGGTTACCATAGCTTATGGATGCTTGCAACACCAGGAGTAACACTCGAGCATTGCCGACCCAGCAAAAATCTCTTCACACCATTTTTGAAGAACCCCATGAGTCCCCATGCTGTATTATTCTATTGGGAAAACCACGTACCATACCATGCAGATGTATGTTTGTAGGGTTTGTAGTTACCAAGTCATAAATTAATCTCAAAATCTCGAGTCTAACAATCTTAAATCTAATTCTCATCGCATCGTTAATTAGACACGGGTTTAAACATTCAACGGCATTAGTCTCGTTAGCGACGCAATAATTATCACTTATTATCGCCTTCCGAGTATTCAGTATGGAAAAGTTACTTTTTACGCTATCTCGCTCCCACTAGCTCTATAAAAAAGCGTGTAAAAAAGCAAGATGACCCACGGATAGAGTATGCTTGTTAACCCGTCCCACTTTCGAACATCGAAAGAGGGAAACGGTGTTTTATTGCATTCAACAAGGCTTTTTTGCTGTTATTATAGAGACAAGGTCACCGAAGGCCTTGTCTGTATCCAAGACCTTCAATTTTGACGGACATACAAATTATATGTTTTAACTATGTAGAGATAATGCCGCTTTGTTTAGTGTGTGATATTTGAACTGAGAATGATTGTTTTAGGCCTCTTTATTCTGTTACTTTGTATAAATAACTTTTTATTAATACATACATAGTTATAGTTCATGAAACTATATGAATATCCACTTATGTAAAGCGACCCAAAGATATGCTATGTCCTAAATAAAAACGAGTGGTCTTCCGTCTTGCGCATTTAATCGATTCCTTTCTCACCACAATGAAAGCAATACCAGTTTTGCAACTGCAATATTAACTAGGTAATGGTCCTAATTAGCAACTCAAGTGTAAATTGACGTATCCTCGTTAAAATATCCTGTTATGTGATCCAGGATATAATCAAGGAAATAAAACTTTGCCTATGATATTACTCTTTTCCTATTTAGAAATAACTAAGCTTTTATTACCTAGACTAATAGTAGGTACCTAAACTTATGGTACCTTTTCTTATACATATACCCTAAGATGATGATGATGATAGATCATTATATCAAGAATATAGTAAAAGAGCTTTAAAAGTGGATATTACCTTACATGGCACAAAACTATATTCTATTGAAACTTTTAAACAAGCAATATCAATACTTCATATAAAAACTACCATTAACTTTTTCATTGACAACTACCGAAGCAAAAATACGCGCTCACAATAAATCCTGAATTTTTACAATGGCAACTTATTCCATTGAGTACATTCAACCTCTCGTCTCGTTTATATTGCTATTTATGTGGATGTCACGTACAGATCGAAAAACTGTGGAGTTTTAATAGCCAAGAACTGTTGCATAACCACATACTATACCATCGATCGCCTTACCTCGTTCTGGTACCACTCTAACTACGGCACTATATTGATTGATTGCATCTATTTCATCTAAAGTGAACTGCTTATTTTATTTGGTTTTACATCTTTAACATTAATTTAAATTGCTTTCATTGAAAGTTCTCTGATTTATACTGAATCCAGTAAGTCTAATAAGTCGGTATTCAATTCAGTGATTTCCTTGTTTTGTTCCCAAATATATATCATAGCCATATAGATTATCAATTTGATTTACTGATTACAAGCAAAGTTAGCATTATCTAGTCAGAGTTCATAATGTATGCGTGTTGACACTGCTTGTATTTACAATCGAACAAATAGCTTTCGTTTGAAACTTTCATTTTAATTCATATTGCAGCTCTATCTTTGAACCAAATAGGAGAAATCCATCACGATGATTATAATTTTTAATATCTCGATGATCTTTTGGATATAATTTGCGCTAATCTCATGTCACGTTCGGTTCTGACGAATTGTTTCCTGTCTTGTAAATTCGCAAACCTCTCACCAGGAAGTCATAAACCGGTCATTGGATCTTTTTTCTTATCGCTAAAGGCACAATAGAAATATGATAGATTTTGAATAGCTTTTTACATTCGTAACTATGTTTGATTTTATCTGAAGTACCCATCTTTCCTGACTGATTGGCATGTATTGTATTGTATTAACATTCATGTAGATATTTGAAAGACTAGTCATTTTTTAAACTCGGTATGCGTATTGTTAAATCTGGGAAGCATAATTAAAACAAGATTTCAATGACTATTTTCCGCTCGCTCATCGCAGCGTAAATCGACAAATCTCGAATAACCCTTGGCGAGGTCTGTCAGCAATTAGAGGAAATCTTTTTGCAAAGCCGGTTTACAGTTAGTATGTCCAGGTCGTCTTCCTTAGATGGAGACTCGTCCCGGCTCACAGGAATGTGTCAATATTGTGCCGGGCTGGTGCGCCTGCGCCGGTCGCGGTCAACTTACCGCCGGCTTTCTAGCTGCTCTCATTGACAAGGAAATGTTTACCGGTTTTGGCATTTCTTTTATTTATGTTGCGAATCGGCAATAAAGATAAGGTCTGGGTAGCTCAGAAGTATTCTAATGAAGCGTATCTCTTGGTGTCATATTTCCTTGCTCATTATATAAGTCAGATTTGTCCGATATTCTGTGGAATACGATGAGTTGTGGAAGATTTCGGAGCCTAAATATGCTGATGAGAATCTACTGCTTGTTTTTTCCGACTGATGTAAACTAATATTCCTTTAGTTCGATAACAGCCCATAGTATCCATATTTTCAGACTGTTATTTCCTGAGATTAGCATAACACAGGTACAAACCCTCAAACCAATATTAGTATATTCCGCAACTAAATCAGATCGTCTTAGAAAAAGTTGTAACAATCAATTAGATAGAAGCTCACTATATCCTGTTTCCCCTAACATCTGAAAGCTGAACGGTGAGCCGTCTCCTTATGCGCCGTAATGATGTGCAACACAAGTCATTGAGAGCGTCGTCACGTATGAATGATAGGTGCGCGCGCGCAGCGGTCGGTCGACAACACTCGTACGGACGTGGCCCATTAGGAGCCTCCGAGAAACCACCATTATGGCAATTGTAGTTGCAGAGGGGGGCAGTATTTTGCTCCGTTCAAATTGGACTGTAATATACCTACCACTTGGTGATCGGAGCTTGCGTGGATGCTGTCATTTCTCTGTATGAGTTCTTCGTATTTTATGACAAACTATAGGTAGATTGCGAGTCTGTATCATCTAACTTCTGTATATAGTTTATATTAATTTAGCTTCAGTATGATTATTATCATTATACTATTTAATTTCACTTCAATTATCTTAAATGTGCTTGTCAGTGTTTAATGTCCCATTAAAGTTAAGCACACAAGATAATTTCGCATATTTAAACTTTCAATAAATAAAACACGTGAGAAATTATCTAGCACAGTGATTAATTTGTTTGCTTTTGTATATCCGTGCTTAGTAATTACCAAAATTTCTACTAATAATCATTTCCGGCGAGTTGGTTTAAAATGCGTTGCGTACACATTTTGCATGGCAATGGTTTTTTGCTGAGGCACCTACAATTATGTGCTAACATTCAATTTAAGATTTGAAAGTGGTAGAAATGAGAGTGAGTACGAACGGGGCGTACATAAATCGATAGTTCTGATGGTGATCATAACAAAAAGAGTTAAACGCATTCTTTTTGGTGAATATTACTAGAACTTTTAAGACAACAATTATTTATTTCATGGTTACCTGTGAATTTGTATTTTCTTTCATTTTATTGGAACAATTTTAATGCTTGAAAACTTTTTTTAACCTACTTCAAAAAAAGGAGGACGTTCTCAATTCGAATGTATTTTTTTAAATTTTTTTTTATGTTTGTTACCTCATAACTCCGTCGTTTATTAACCGATTTGGAAAATCCTTTTTTTATTTGAAAGGGTACACTTCCCGTTTGGTCCCATTGTCATCAGATCTGATTACTTCTTAGTGTACTTTGAAGTCGGTTTAAGTTTTTTGTAAAACAGTCCAATTATTATGTGTTTACACTAAAGAAAATTATGAATTGCATAAATTTAATTAAAAAGGTACTGCCTTACAAACATTATCTGTTATTTGTCTCTAGCGGTTTATATTTAACCGGTAATGTCTGTTAGACCTCAAACACTTCACTATTTATAGATCCTTAAAAAGCTGTGAATTTATACGGAAACCATTATTTATATAGTCAGGTATCTACATCCACATCGTATGGCGTTAATAGCATCTAGCTATTACTTCTCAAACAATTTTGACTCTTAATTCAATCCGTTTAAAAACAATTGTCCATATTATCTTTATGAACTTAAGTATAATCACTATAATCAGTATTCTGGAAGTAATATCCAACGTTTGCAGGTGGGTACATGATGTCTGTTGTTTTGTAGAATTAATTCGGAGCTTGCGCAAGCAATTACGTTTGGTTGTTTTAACATTGTATGCAAAGAATACATTTTGATGGATCTTGATGAATTTTAAGTGAACAAGTTTATTTAAAGATTTAAAGATTTATTTAAAGATTAAAGTCTGTATTGACATGCATCAGCACGTTCCATCAAAGTATTTTAAACTTTATTGTCCGAGCTCTTGTACATTTCCTAAAATATACGCAAAAATACCTATTGTTTGCATTCGATATTAATTCCATTGAAAACACACAAAACAAACGTATTTGATTAATAAATATTCACGTGAACTGAATATTGATGATTACTATGTTATGTTGATACGGGTGGTTTGGAATTTTTGATTTTGTGAGTCAAGTTTAAAATTATCTATTACATAAAATCGTAAGGAAGAAAAATCTGTACATTAACTAAATATTTTTTTAAAAAAAGTAGGTGGTACACACGGCTACAGATCAAGCTATACATTTCCAGTATAAGCTGATCTCGCATTGTATAGGATTTCCGTACAATGGGAGGTCAGCTTATACTAGAAACGTATACCTTGATCTGTAGCCGTGTGCCTACGTATTCTATACATAATCCAGCTAAAAACGCTGCTTTTAAATTTTTTGTCTGTTTGTTTGTTAAAGCATCACTCAACAACTTATGGACTGATCGCTGTGACATTTGTAATGCAGAAAGCCAATAGTATGGAGAACGATACAGGATAATTTTTATCCCGCGGAACGCGGGTGAAACCGCGTGGGACAGCTAGTTTTTAATAAAACCCGTAGATTGACAAATCGACATTTGTTATATTTAATAGTCGTAAATTATTTCGTCCATTCAAACAACCATTTATTCTAAATCTGAACTTGTATTTCGTATTCAGACGTATATTGATTAGTCGCGACGAATATAGTTATAATCTCGTTAGTAGGCCAGCCTATCGATTTTATGCTGATTTTTATACATTTCCACGTAAAACTGTGACTAATTTAGGCGCCGGCGCAGCTCATGGTAATCTTGAGATTTATATTCTGTCAAATACGACACCATATGGCATATTGAATTAGATAATACCTATAACGGATTTGTTGTTTCAAATTCACCGAAATACATTTCGACAGATTTTTAAAATGTTTTTTCCTTGAGTGTCGTTGAATCACTATATACACCGTGACTTTTTATTCGTCTTAGAAACGCAACCTACATAATGTACCCAATGAAAAGGTACATTAAGAAAAAAAAATTTTTTTGATCATTTGTATATTTGTTTTCAATTAAAATGTAGGTATTAGAATCACGACAAATCAAGTTAATAAATTAAAGTTTACGTATAAAATGGTAAAAAATACCAACCTAGAGTACGAGTCGAGTAGACTGCGCTCGTAACAGGATGTTTAAAACTACGTCATGTATCACAATGAATAATATTTGCATTTTTTTATTGATACAAATGTCAAAAAAAATTTTTTTTTTCAATAATTTGTACCTTTTTTTGGGTACATTAAGTGGGCTGCGTTTCTAAGACGAATAAAAAGTCACGGTGTATATGTAGTTTCTATTTTGGTGCCTTCCTACTAAAGCCTAGGTAAGTTATCAAGTAAAGCATAGATAAATATATTGCATTGGACTACGTAGGTCTCGAGTGGACGCATAGAGTTTTAACTCTATGAGTGTACGTTTGAATCCGGCTTTTATTCAATAACCTATTTCTGGTTACACGTTAATCACAAAAAAAGAACAATAGGTACATACCTACTTACTTAAATTGTTTTTCTCTTGTAATTTTAAAGATCCGTATTGTTAATAGTGTGTAATAAATAGAGAACGGATCTTGTAACCTCTACAGATCACGTCACGGTCGAACGCATTATACGAGTAGTTCACTTCCCTGTCTGCGTAAAAACACAAGAGATCGTTTTATTGTTAATTAAATTAGTAAAAGTTGATATCGAATGTATATATTCGTATGAGACCAGTGTATAGTTGTATAATATTGCCAAGACATATGGCTCGCATTGTCAAAAAGTTATCAGATCTCATGTAGAGCCAAGCTTATAACTCTACAAGCCCTAACTTCACAAACTCTACACCTTAGTCAAAATATGTGGCTTTTATAATAGTTTACGAATTCGATACTTTTTTAAAATACTACAATATAGTAAACAAGCATACGCCCCTCCTGATGGTAAGCGGTTACTGTACGAAGCCTAAACGATAGGGGTATAACTCGCGCGTTGCCGAGTCTTTCTTCAAATCCGTTTCAAACGGGTTTGAAGAGTTGTTGAGGGGAGTAGCTGTGCCGGCAGTTGGAGGGACAAAGCGCAGTGTCATGTGGTACTACACCGCTGGTCCCCGCAGGCAGCCTGCACAGCGTCTCCTTGTGAGCTCCGGCAACCTCACCGCAGGAACAAAACACTATAGTTGAAATATATTTACAATCATTATTTAAAATAGTACAAAAGAAACCTTAGGTACATACATTGCAAGTTATATAAAAGCTTATAATGACTATTATCTGACAATGCTTTTAAGTCAGCGATAGAGCAAGACGTTCTATAGGCAATATTTCGCTAAAAAGTTACCCTCTTATTCATAATAGAGTTATCAAACGTTGATTAGCTAAAATTCCGAAGTCTTTATCTGACACTTGACATTTGGTGATCGAAAGAGTGAGACGGGGCACACTATTACACTGATTTAGTTAAAAAGCGATTATGAATAAGGGGGTTACTAGAATGTTACTTGAGATAACCAGATGGTTATCATGCTTTGGCTACCACACGATGAAGCTCATTAGATTCTAACACTGGGATCGAGATTCTAAACCACGGCCTTCGCCAGGGCATCCGACGTGCCTACCAGTAAGGTTCCTTTCCTTTCTATGATTGACTGGTATTGTTGAATAAAATACACAAATAAATGTAAAATACTACCAACTACCTTGACCGAGATATTTCAAGCTTCGTAATTGCCAGGTGATACTAAACCTTGGGCTTATAATCACTTGCATATATAATTATTATTCAATATATTTACTGCATCTTTGATTAAATTATAAATCTAAATATTGACTGATATTCTGGTCAGCCTCAGCACCAAAGAAAAAATCGTTCGTTCAATAATTCTTTTTACTAATGGGCTTGGTTTTTCCAGGTGGTTCGTATACTTGTTTGCAAAATTTGTTGTATGAAAAAAGTAAATTCTATTTAGTTTGTGATAGTAGAAAAAATAAATGAATCTTGATTGTATTTCTGAAAATCAGGCCGTGTTCAATCGAAATACTTTTACAGAAAAAAAAACAAATTAGTTTCTTATATTTTTTTTCTTCTGATTTTAAAACGAGTCAAACATTCGCCTCGGCACGTTAGCTCTAGGCTCAAACAATCAATCGGTGTTTGTTATTTCCTTTTCGGAATCTAGATAGTTTCCCTTCCAACCAAATACACGGGAAAGAATATCTTTATTAAAGAATCAGGCTTTATATGTGAGGCATTTTTTGCAGTGTTCCAATAACTGTTTACAATAACATTCTGCCCATTTAAATTTGCAATAAGTACCTAACTAACGTGCCTTCCGTACTGGAACCAGTCGGTATTGCGCGGGGCGATGGCAAGAGACCGGATGGTATGTCTTTGATCCCTTGGAGTGTCGGCAAGTCGCTGGTGTGGGATGCCACATGTGTCGATACACTCGCGCCATCTCACTTACCGGCGACTTGTAAAGCTGCAGGGGCAGCTGCGGCCAGTGCGGAAAATTCAAAATTCAAAAAATATGCATCGATTGGACCCAACTATATTTTTGTACCTTTTGCGGTCGAGACCATGGGACCGTGGGGGTCAGAAGCTCGCCGTTTTGCTCGCACCTTGTCATCAAAATTGATCGAGACCTCCGGAGACCAGCGGGCGGGGAGCTTTTTCCGCCAACGCGTCAGCTTGGCTATCCAAAGAGGAAACGCTGCCAGCCTTCTGGGAACCCTGCCGTTAATCGGAAGCAGCGGCAGGCTTGAGGAAATTTTCTATATATAGATTGTATTTTGTACATATTTGTTGTAAATAAAGCTTTCAAGTAACTGATTGCATATCAAATCGTAGTTTTTGCCGATTATTTCTAAGCTTTTAGAGGCTCTGAAAGAGTTTTTCTAGACATTATTTGAACAGTAATGTTTTTTATTTTGCGGTCAGTTGCTGCTATAGTATGAGGTGAGTTTTACTGTACAATAATTTTAGCATGTATCTTGTTAATATAGGTATTGACAACGCGTTTTGCCCTGAAGTTACTAGGGATAAAGCTCTCCGATTTATATCTCAGAGCTTTACCTACTAAGTTATTTGAAGCTTTTGACTTTATTGCAGTAAAGGTATTCTTAGCGACTGTTCCAGCTAAAATCACAAAAAACTAAAAAAACTACTTTTTCTACGGCACAGGTTATGGCTTAGAAACTTTATAATCCTCATTATAGAAAAGCGATAGGTACATCATAAAATATTAACGTGCCGATAAACATGTTAGCACCAACATACGGAATACAAAGAGAACGAAACGTCGTCAAAACACCTACGAGTAATAAAAGCCTTGCCCCAGGCTTACAGAAGCGAAGTGAAACTAAATCATCACCAGTATAACGAGGCCTCCGATGGAAGCGCCACTAGGCTCACAATATTGAAGTTCCCCAACAATTTTGTCTAGTTCCTGCATCGACCGCAGTTCAAGTATTTCTGGTCGTTATGTGTAGAAAGCGGCGAGCTTACCATATCAAGCAGGCTGCCCGACCACCAGCTCCATATTAAATATCATATTTAATAATCGCTTTATGGGGTTAGTAAACTTGTAATCTGGGATAATTAACAAGAATGAACCATAGATTATACAGAGATCATTAAGTCCTTATGTTATTTATATGTCTGTTTCTATTTATGAAAATTTGATTGGTTCTGGATTAGGAGGATCCATAAAATTGTCACAATTATTTCTACCGAAGCCTTTTAACTTCCGTTGACTTTATTCATAAGCGATATTTTTAAGAATTCACTCTTCTCTTCGTAATAACATTTTCAGATTTTCTTATAAGCTTTTATATTTACCTCCAAATAATTGTAAGTGCGGGGAATATTCACGAATAACTATGTTTATAAATAAGAACGGGCCCAAATATTGCAGAACTTCACACTTCCCTTGCTGTACTAAACTAACTATTCGGTCATCTAAGACGTTTTGCGTTTTATCCCAGTTTTGTTGCGAACAAAACATATCTATAATTAGCAATTGGAACTCTATCCAATTGGATCCCTATTTCCAATTGTTATTGCTATTCAACTCCGCCTGAATTGAATCGAAATCACTATAAATGTTGATGGTAGATGTTCTTATATCTCTGACAGTTAAGTTTGTATTAAAAGGCAGACAAGAAATTCGATATCTAAGAAACTCGATTGGATCTTTCAATGCACATGAATTATTTCCACCTATGAATCCCGTATTATAAATTCTATCATATTTATTTTTAAAGGCAGTCAGCGGCACCCTCGTTTGGAATCATTTTGTGGTCACGTTGTGGTTTTGAACTGTAGTTTCCTTTGATTTTTTTGATAACATTAACATCTCGACGTACATTTATTAAACAGTAAAGTATTAAACGAATTTAGATTAACCTATCGGGCAAAAGGTTATACGGTTAAGCTGTTATAGCGCCTGTTCGCACTTAAAATGTAAATAAAGCAACAATTTGATTACATTTGGAGCATATCTAATTCTGGTTTCGAAAGCTCCGCTGCATTATCATTGCGAGCGCTGGATTTGTTTAGTAATGGCATGTAATAAAGTTGTTTTACAAAATTACACGGGTTTAAATTATTCCAAGTATTATTGCGTGACCGAGTGCTTTGTTCTGAAATTCCTAGCCACCACAATCTAGACCTGCATAGCATCAGTAGCAGGTTTCCTTCACCCGATTTGCAGGGCAAGGGCTTATTTAAATAAACACTTAAACAATTTATTGCTAAGGTTCTTGTAATAATAGCTATTTATTATACAAGTAAAACTATGTTTATAGATGCTATAAAACAGCATTCCATCGATTGCTATAACTTAAACACTCCTAATAAATAAAAAAATATCCTGGGACATTTATTTATACACGGCTATCTGATCCCAAACAAGTAGGGCTTCTATGAAAACGTAAATTTTCTGTGTAAATAGATCATGCACACAAATTATCCTGGGTGGGAATCGAGCTTACGACTTGCGGCGAGATAGATCTTCCGAACCACACCAAAAGGCCCGTCCTGAAAGAATTATATGAATACTAGCTGCTCGGCGCGACTTCGTTTGCGTGGTCCTACTCATTACCCTACCCTATCTGACCAACTTTCTTTTTAAGTTTCCGTAATAACAAAGTAAGATGGATGAAATCGGTCCTTCTCAAGTTATGGCGTGACCAAGAGAAATAGGGATTCAATTAATAAGTTATTTAAAATAAACTTCTTGTTAAATATTGATTTTTTAATAATAAGGAAATCATTGTTCACGCTCGACACACATATTTAATTTACAAAGTATTTACACAGTACATATTGTCGTTTTTACTGCACATTGTAGCCATACTTGTAAGACATGCGACTGTTTTGTTCATGTCAAGGCGGGTACCTTCAGTGTGGTCTCAGATAAGTCCAAATACTTAGTATAGGTACTTAAATTTACATGTGTTTATAATATTCTGTCCTTATTACTCATCGACTTGTTTTTACATAAGTTCAGTAAATTAACAGATCTCGATTACTTTTAACATGATATCAGTTTATTGAAATTACAAGTTTGGATTTGAAATTTTACCATGATTTCGTATTGGAAAGACATTATTAGAAAAACAAAATGGCGATTGAGGATCCCATCCCGTATATTAAGATACGTGTGACTTAATTAGTCTATAGTCATGAGTAAAGTATACTATTTTATAAAAAAAAAACAGCAGGGGAACTTATTAGTAGCTCTAAAAGTATTTTTAATTTCATGTAAAGAGCTAGTTTCCCTGAATTATATAAATAAATACACAACAGGTTCCGTGAAAAGCGTGTAATAAGTGCGGGTTTTTTTACACGCAGAGCTATAAACAATAATAATAAGAACTATAACATTTATATACTTCCTTAGATTTAGGATAACGAGATATTTTTTTATATAATAGGTACCTACATGATAATATGATATAATAATAAACCGAGAGAGTGTATTGCTATCTGTCTCAATAATGATGAAGCGTGACTAATGTAATGAGCCTCGAGAGGTCCAGAGACATTCGCTGACATACACACAGTTGATATGTCTTGATGTAGAGAAAGTGACAGCGGTGCGGCGGAACACACGGAAAAAACTAAGGAAGAGACAATGTGTTAAGTATTGTAATTTGCAATACACTTTCAAAAATCCTAAATTTTATCATATATGATACAAAGCAGACTAGAACATAAAATGACGATAGTAACGTAAAAATATTTGAAAAGGTTCTTCATAACAAGAATCAGGAGAATGAAGGTGGTAAGAGATTCAGAGGATTTTTTGGTTATGACCAAAATTAAGTCAGGCAAATATTGTTTTAATTATAGTAAAGAGCTTTTGTTTGGAAACCAATCATGCCGTATACGGAAAGTTGGCACGTGAATAAGGAAACCATGAATTTCATTATTTCTTTAGGATTAAATCAGACAGAAGCGACAATTTATTCTAAAAATCTCATCACTCCTTTTGAGAAGACCGAAGAAAGCTCTTTATATCTTCGAATCATTTTTTTCTTCTTTTATAATCCTTTAGGTACCTTATTAAGATGTGGATAGGATCTTGCATAAGTCCAAAGCGCAGAATCTGCGCATCTGCACATTTGCGTCAGCACACGGCAAACGTATGTCAAGTCGATGAGATCATTGTTTATGTTGCATACGTTGTTTGCACTTCCCGGTACCAGAGATATGCCTGTATTAATGTAATTAGTGATAACGTTATCGAGGAAAGGTTAGTAATATTACGTGAGTAGGTACACAATAATAGGTATGCCGCAATATGATAACTTCTAAAACTAGAACAAAGTTTTTGCTACTGAACATGATGAAGTGCTCGTCGACTTGACAATGTATGCCATGTTAACATTTAACGAAAACTTAACGTCATTGTTAGGTTCTATCAATAATGGCAAAATGGAGCGGTGTTTTTTATTCAATAGTAATTAATTCAATTATATTGTCCACTATCTGTGTGCTAACGGAGCCTATTATG
The DNA here is from genome assembly GCA_951394255.1 of Polyploca ridens. Classification (NCBI taxonomy): domain Eukaryota; kingdom Metazoa; phylum Arthropoda; class Insecta; order Lepidoptera; family Drepanidae; genus Polyploca; species Polyploca ridens. The sequence goes on along the minus strand of OX596264.1, from coordinate 7,897,271 downwards.
GCATTTTAGAAAGTATATCCTTGCAAAAGTACACTTAAAAAGAATTTGTCAACAATGTAATGGACGGTTTCCAGTTACGTAGGATGATGTTATCGGACCACACTTTGGGTCCTTGTGTGATAAAAGCTTGCACAAAAAGTGTTGTTGTGACAAAAATGGCGTGCAGCCTGCGCAAGCGCAGCCGATATGTGTGACACCGGCCCACGTGAGCACTGGGTCCCGTTACGGTTTAGTTTCTGGTAATACAGCTTGTAACTGAGGAATTTTGTGTAACAGAGGCTTTCCGGTTGAAATGTCAGCTCATAATATTGATTGATGTTACAATAACTGACATTTGGAACATCAAAAATGTTCTTGTATAATCAATTTATTATAGAACTAAATCTAACGATTATTTATACCTAACTATTCGGAACTGCTAAGTAATTAAAATGCTTGAGCGTATCTCTAAAGTGATAAATTATCATCAGGCACTTTATATGTATTATTTGTAAGTCGAATTTGATGAACGAATATAAATAAGGTAGACACTGTGACTACTAAAATCACGACCAAGGCCGCAAAGTTTAACCAATTGATATCGGATTCCGTATCTTATCTTGGATTAGAGATGTGCTTTAGATAAACCGTGCTATATCCTCCAACTATATCCGCAGATAAGGGCAATGACGAATCAACAAGGCCAATAATAGAACCAATATAGACCAATGATATGGTCAATTCTGTAATTCTTTAACAAGGAAAGTGAATGGCAATTGATGAAAGGAATATGAAACAAATGAGGTGTGAAATGGAAAGGCTGGTATCGTGCTGACAATCTATAGATGTTGTTTCTTTTGACTGTTGATATAAATCAAATAGCGTAATCGTTGCGTCATAAGGGCTGGCGTACAATCACGTTAATCATGACATGATTGAGTCTAATGATTACAAATATCAACGAGGTGCTGATCTAACAATATAAGATTGCAAAACTGTTGTAGGATGCTATAGATAACAATCAATAAATCCGCATCTAACGAAAACAGATCATCTTATCTGAAAAGAGATAGTAGTGCTGATTATGTTGCAAATTGCACTAAACTAATTTTATCACCTGATTCTGTTGTTTACAATTTAACTAATTTTAGTCTCACTATGTCTCTTTCTAACAAAGAACATAAGAAAAGGAGCAAGAAATTTAATCCTGTCAAATTAGTCCAATGCTTGTTTTCAATATAGTCGCCATCTATTGCGGTTACGACTAAATACCCGCAAATGAAGACGGCAAAGACTAATTTGACAACTTTAAATATGTTCTATCCCTTTTCAATAATGTTTGTAAGAAAGAGATGTGATATGACTAAAATTTGTTTAGTGCGATTTGCAACAGAATCGGCACCATATAGAAACTAGCAATAACCAAATATAAAGTATGAATGAAACTAAACTACCTAATTAAGATTAAAAAGCTTGTGCTGCGTCGTAGGACATGCATGTAAGGCAAGTGAATCGCAACCTATGGAATACAAAAACACATTTTATCCACTTCATACCTTACACTTCAATCTAATCTTGGTAGGAGAGATAAAAATCAGCTTTCCTATCGGCGATTTTGCGTAATGGAAGTACTCGTAGGTTGGCGTTGATTTCCATTCCATATATCTGCACTAGTAAACTTTTCACTATCACAGTTCATGTTTATCTTCACTATGCAGATATGTTGATATTATGCATCGCTATATTTTTGGTTTAGTTTTACATAATGATAGTGCTTGACATTGTTATCATGCGAGTGGGTGCAGTGTATATATTTATGTTTTTGATGATTACGGCTGATTCTTTCTTGAATATTATCTGTTATCTATTGATACGAAGAGTAGGATATTTTCTACGCAATATGTTAAAAATTATATTAGTTAAACACCTCTTTTTATGATCTGCTCAATTTCTACATAAACCAAACATCTTTGAACAATCGTCTCGTTCATAGATCGAGCAGAATATATTGAGGTATAAATTGTAAACTTTTCTGTTATTAAATTACCATTAAAGCAACCCGGGGCAATTACAATCATTTACATGTTTCCAAGTAGTAATACGTAGGTTTGTAATACTTTTATTATTACAATTGTATGCAATGTGTACCACCCACATGAATTTTAGCAGACGTATTAACATAGTAATTTGCTTTTAAAGGACAATCGCTAAAATTTTAAAAGTTGTTTTATACAATATTGTAAGCGAAGATTTTGTCTTTATTTTTACTTTGGCTCGTGATTTACCATAATCCCACGATGTAGCCAAAAGTGGTGATCACATAAACCCAAGAAAGGAATCTTTAAGTGTAGTATCGACTAATAGGTGATTGGCGACAGATTTTCATCATGAGAGTGATATGAGCCAGCCAGCTTGACGGCCACGGGAATAGTATTCATCTTTATAGAAAAAAAAGTTTTTTTTACAGGAATATTAATAATAGTATTTTCAGTCAGTTGGATGCAATTTTTTATATTTACTTAGTATTTTGAAGCTGTAGAAATTATCAGATCGATATCATTTTCAATAACATAAAATTCAAAGCATTCAGAATTACCTACAAATGAATATTTATTGTAAACGGCTTAAATTTTTTTAATGTTCATCTTATTGTGAGTAAATCAGAATTTGACAGTTGATAATCGTAATTCTCCGAACGATTTAAACATGTTTTGGAGCAACCGGGTTACAAAAGCTTGCCACTAACCGCAATTATGATTTCACTTTACAGCTTTTTATCGTGAAAGCGTGAAATGGGAACCTGGAAATGATCTAGGATTTCACACTATCTTCCAGAATCATACTTATAAACTTTGAATACATAAATCTCACCATCAAAATTAAAAAGGTCCAGCTTATTGAAAACCATTAGCGAGTTGTAGCAGATTGTGCAGCAGCCATGCTGCTTGTTAATCATAATAGTAAACACTAGGCATAGGCATATAAGATTAATATTTTGTAACTTGTGTTAGTATAGTACGCATAGAATCAGGCGAGGTATACAGCGGTCGGTGGCCCGTGCTGCAAGGACGTTGGTGCGCGGGCGGAGGCAAACGCTCGACAACTTCTTACCCAATCACTGCTATTGGTTCGTAGTGTGAGTGGGTCGCTGTGTATGTATACTAGACGTCTTGGCGGGGAAAGAATATTGGTGCTCAATGTTGCCATCCGATAATTTAACCAATTTAAAGGAAGATTTTAATGATTACAAAAATGAAACAAAACTAGAAGACAGCCCAGATGAAAGATGTCCTAAAAGTATCGCATTATCAAGTGAAGTAACTTAAGTTGATGTGGATTTTGGAAAGGATTCTGATTGATTTACGAGATTGATTCTAAAACAAGGAGCTAGAAGAAACTAGCTTGGAGGAAATCAGAAAATACATACATCGTTTAAAGAGTTAAGAGACAGAGGTTCATCCTTGTGAGTTACAAGCTGACAATTATGTGGAATTGAAATAACATGTTCCAGTTAATCGGCGATTCATATCTCATTTACCCAGAAACTTAATATTGGGTAAAAGAAGTTTCCAAAATTCTACGGCTTATTTTGCAAATCAGTTGAATCAAATGCACAAAAAAATTTGAAAATTGTTATTACATACATTTGAAAAATATAATACATGGATAAGTAGCGGATCACAAACACAATGTGTGTAGTTCTTCGATTGAAATTCTCATTTTGTAACCAGATATAGTATCAAAAAGTAAAATTGAGCAGCAATGTTATTACTATTCTGAATATTTGTTACGACGCCGACGACGTAGCAATTTCAAAATACGATGCTGGCAAGGCTTATCATGATAGAGAAACCGCGCATGCGTGTGTGTCTGTATTGTAAGCACACTACTGTAAGTTGTTCATTGTGAATGTTGTGTGCATCGCGGACGGTGTGGTGAACTTTTGTTTTTTTTTCGTATTCATCGAGCCACTTGCTTCTCAGCCCACCGTTTACCTGCTAGTGCTTGAAGCTTTGTTATTCTTACGATACTCGTTTCACTACTAAAACACCGGTTTCGTGATAAACTAACTCAGTTAACTTTAATGCATCAAGTGAAATCTCTGTCGAGTAAAGCCAGATGTTAGACCAAACGGCAATAACCTCGTTTTGTGTCAACAAATAATAATAAACAGTGATTGGTACAAGTTATATCTTCTTGCCGCTTCATACAGAAAGTGATGAATTAAACAATGATCTAAACTGGAAACCCAAGATGAGAATGGGTTTCGTTCACTGCTTGAGTTTCGTTGCGGCTTCACCCACATAACATTTATGGTAAGAAAAAGTTTTCATGTTTTGTTTCGTAACTTGCAACTTTATTTTTTCGCGTGCGGACCTGCTTGGGTTTTGTTTCTTTTTTTATTATACGTTCTTGGTTCATCTCATCAGAGTTTCTTTCAGCAACTTTTTATTTTTGATTTTGGAAGGGTCGTTTATATTTTTCATTGAAGGTAGGTGCATGTGAGTTGGCGCGCTTTGCGTCGGTCGGTAGTAAACCCACACAATTTATGAAATTACATTTACGTAACTTGTTGTAGATATATTAGTGCCTATATTTGCAATACGCCAGTTGCGTAGGTAAATAAATAATGGAGCAGGTGATATATTGAACTAACCTACACCTGTGTGTGCATTACCTAAAAACGTCTAATTAGAATACAAAACCACATTTGTAAATTAATGTAATGTTTCAAAATGTCAAGACACATCTGCTTCGTCTTAACTCCTACATAATATCTTGAATGAAATCATTATTTAAAAAAAATAGACACTACACAATATCAACGACTGCTATATGTTACTCTAACCTTGAGAAAGTTAGTATAATAATTTAATTGTTCGTTTCATCATGTGACGTTTATTTCAACAAAAACATGGATTGATCTCGGCAAGGTTTAAAACATGGACTACCTACTACTATCGACTACGACTATTCAACCTTTTTTTTTATTCAATGCTTGGTGACAGCTTTTTTTTTGGTCCGGCCTATCGTCCTTGACGATTGAGTAAAGCCGTAACATTTCTTCTTTTGGTTTTAACCTCAGTTTTTAACGTTCCATAAACAAAAGATAAGAAAGCTAAATATTTATGACATACGAGTGAAACTAGGAGATATGGCGGATGTTCGGCTATCTGATCTTCATCATCTAACACCATGTTTCTGTCAGTGGGGGAACATGCAAAAATATTCAAAATTACACAAAATTAGTTGACAGATGAAACTGGTTTAATTATTTACCTATCTACCTGACTAAACTATCCATAATAGTGCCAACTAGAAAAACAGGAGGGTTATGGTCAAAATCCTATCAGAATCTCTTAGAATTAATAATGGATTATACACCTTATTACATAGATGTAAGCTAAATTTTAAGTTGAATTATATTTGTGATGGAAGGGTGGCCAGATTAAAATTGAAATGTATGTCTTTGGACATCCTAGTTTACTGTTCACTCAAAACGAGCGCAATAGGTGTTGTGCTTAGACAATAAAGAGAGGGAGATTTAATTCGTAAAAAGAAACGAAACTTTGGTGGAAGACCTACGCAAAGAAGTAACCCGTGAAGTGCGCGTCGACACGATTTTGTTTCAAACACAACTCACCGATTGCTATGGGGGAACCGATTTGATTGGCAGGCGTAAAGGAGACTGGTGGTCATTTATAATTGGTCACTGGTCTGCGATGCTGAGATTATGGGTTCAATTTTGAAAAAGAAAGGTAATATATAGTATATATATAGTAGACAGCACTGGGGATGCCCAATATTCCGGCCGTGCTAACATCCCTCGGTCCACGGTGGAGGAAAGTCGAATGAGACTTGTGTCTGAAGTCGAGACTTCGTTGGAGCGGGTCTCAGAATGGGGGAGACTAAATTTAGTCCGTTTTAACCCCTCGAAGACACAAGTCTGCGCGTTCTCCGCGAAAACAACCCCATTTGTAGTAGCACCAAAATTCGAAGACACTCCTCTCAACATCGCAAAGAGTATCGGGATCCTTGGTGTCGATATTGCGAGTGATGTCCAGTTCCGAGGTCATTTGGAAAGCAAAGCCAAACTGGCTTCAAAAAAGTTGGGTGTGCTAAATAAGGCTAAGTGGTACTTCACGACACTCCAGCGGCTACAGCTTTATAAAGCGCAGGTTAGGCCGCATATGGAGTACTGCTCGCACCTCTGGGCAGGCGCACCCGCTTATCAGCTTGATCCACTTGCCTCGGTGCAAAGGCGGGCCATTCGTATCGTTGACGATCCCATACTCACTGACGGTTTAGAACCTCTCAGCCTTCGGAGAGATATAGGCTCGCTCTGTGTGTTCTACCGTATGTATAATGGGGAGTGTTCGCAAGAACTTTTTGACCTGGTGCCATCATCACCTTTCTACCATCGCACTGCTCGCCGGCGATGTGGAGTTCATCCTCACATCCTCGAGCCGCCTCGATCGTCCACACAACGTTTTAGTCGGACGTTCTTACTGCGGACCATTAGGATGTGGAATGAACTCCCCGTTACGGTTTTCCCTCAGCGCTACGATATGGGGTTCTTCAAAAAAGGCGTAAATAGAGCTCTACAAGGTCGGCAACACATCGGCAATCCCCCTGGTATTGCAAATGTTCATAGGCGGCGGTGACCACTTACCATCAGGAGGCCCGTCTGCCTGTTTGTCAACCTATTGACATAAAAAAAAAAAAAAAAAATATGATTTTAAAAGTTAATTTTATAAATATTTACAGGATTTTGAAATTAATAAAGATTTGAGTACGTTTCTCCTATATTCTTTTTTAGAATTTCATTGTTTTTTGTAATAAATCTCCGTCTGTTATCAATAGAATTAACGAAAATTAACATATGCGTAAAAAATCATATGTTTGGCGAGTGCGGTACCTATCTCCGCACGCGCTCTCCACGGGCTTTATACCTACCTACTTCTTGCCTACGCACTAGTAGAAAAGTATTATGCAACAACAACTAGGTATCAATTTAGTAAAACAGCTTCAATAAATGCAAATTCATAATAACGAATACAATGCCGAATCATAGACAGTGTTGCAATGCAATTTAGATGAGACCGAACTTTGTGATTGATACGCACTGATTGTTAGTGTTCATGCGAAAGCATCGTGCGTACAGACATAGGTTGAATGATAATGAAACAACTAAGAAACAGCTTTTAGAACTATACGAGATCTTTGTATTGTCTTACTTACCACAGAGTATCCCTTGCGCATTGAATCCTAATAATATTATTATAAATGCGAAAGTCTAGAATGATTGTTTGTTACACAATCACGTGGTAAAAATCCATAGACAAACGAGAGATTAAATAAATCATAGACAAATGAGAGATTAACCCATACTAGGGTTTCGTTTTTCCCGGCCTTTTTCCATTCCCGGGTCCCGGGATAATTATTTCCCGGGAATTCCCGATTCCCGGGAAATTTTTAAAAGTTGTTAGTTTTGTTATTTTAACGTATCAAAAGTCAAGTAAAACACGTAATTTACTTAAATTAGCAATTAATTTCTCTCAGAAGTAGATAATACTACATTATGAGACATGTGTGCAAAGTTGGTAATCACACACAAGGCGGTACCTATTAAGCCGAGAGTGTAATGATCAATGCACAAGCGTGTAACACGACGTTTTTCAACACACTTGTGAGTAAAAAGACAAACTTCTATTTTTTTTAAGTAGATTTTTTGATAATAGTCAATGAGAACGTCAACAAATATGGCGCGCAAGTTTTTTTTTTTGACAACGAATCTTTTTATCCTTTTAAATTAAGAATGTTTCATCTACGCACATATCAATTGCATTGAGTTACAAACTTAACATAATCGGGATTATACCTATCATAAAACTGTGCGGTAATGAAAAGTAAAAAGCACTAGATCGTTATAAGCTACATTATGATACTGAAAACGGTGCAATAAATGTCACTTTAAGAGCAAGTGTATTGAAAAATAAAATTACCAATTCACAAGAAACAAGCTATGCTCGGAATTTCTCTACGAGACAGGGAAACGACGACATTCGTAGGAGAACAAAAATTACCGATATAGCTCGTAGAGATAGTAAGCTGAAGTGGCAATGGGCAGGCCACATTGCTCGAAGACGATGCGAGTGGCGACCACGTATAGGAAAGCACCGTGCAGGACGACCTCCCACCAGGCGGATCGACGACCTATTCAGAGTCGCTAGGCACCGCTAGATGCGGCCCAAAATCGTTCGAAGTCGAAGTTAATGGGGGAGGCCTTTGTTTAGCAGTGGACATCCTTAGGCTGATATGATGATGATGTGTATTACTTGACTTTTAATCGGTAAAAATATGAAAACTAATTATTTAAAAAAATGCATATTCGGCAATATTAAAATTTTCCAATACATAAACGCTGATAAACTTTTAAAAAACTTTCAAAAATACACATTTAAAAAAAATATTAATGAAACTTTAATTTTCTTCAAAATTAAGCTCATTCAGAATTTTTCTCTAAGATCGGCATTTTAGAAACCACCCATATTAACTATCACCTGTAGATTGATGTGATAATTTTTTATTTTGTACTTGTGTTTGTGAGACACACTTAGGTAATTAAAATAAATTACGTTTGACTTTTGATAGGTAACAAACAAAAAAAAATTATGTGTATTTTCGGAGAACTAAAAATTTTTCAAAAAAAACAACGTTATCTCTGTAAGTACACACTTCCTACAGTTACTTTCAGCGATTTCTCTTAAGCTTGTAGTTCAATTCATTCGATTTCGGTGGATGTAGACATTTGTATTAAGAATTTATGCAACATCTTTGTGTTCAAAGGTTTTTCGTTAAATTTGACCGATATTTGCAGGTGTTTTAGAGCATTCAATCTCATAAAGAAATTCCAGGGAATTCCCGGGAAATCGCAAAAAAAATCCCGACTTCGGGAACGACGTATTTCCCGGGAATTCCCGATTCCCGGGAACCGGGAACGAAACCCTATACTGTACTCAATCATACATTTTAATTATTATACTTTTTTTATCGTAATCAACCTTTAGAAGACCATCATGAAAACAGATGTTAGAATCATGAAAACTTTTCATAAGAATAAATAAGTTGCGTTCTTATTTCTGATTATGTAATAATGAACAATATTTCATGTTGGTATTTTAACATTGTTAATATCCTTATTAAAACAACGATAAAATACGGTTAAAATCCTTACTTTCATTGAGTTAATTAAGTACTTTAATTAAGTTTTTGCATAAAGGTCTTTAGAATGTGGTGGCAAAACGATTATTAAATTGACACAAGGTTTTTGAACAAATAATCAGGAAATGGATTTGTACAAGGATAGTTAGGGTCCATGTAAATAATTTAAAAGCTTCAGGGTATAAAAACTTTACTAATCATAAAAGCTAGCAATAAAAAATAAAAATCGATTTTACGCCAAGGTAAATCAAAATATTTGAATTTGGAAGATGAAAAGACCTTCTTTGTCATAATCAAGAGGCTGTTTACTAACGACCCTTTGCCTATTTTTTTTTGCTACGGTTAATTATTATTTTAATGGAAAGTCATAAAATGGCGGGAACTTGCAGATTGACGTTGCGTTTTCGTTTTTATTTTCATAAATTAGTGTATTTTGAGTTTTATTGTATTATTGGTATTTTATCCAATAAAGATCAATCCATTTGCACCAGTGAAGTGAAATGAATTATGTTTTATCGGGACTTTTCAATTTGTCTCATTAAATCCGTGAAAAGTTTTAGTACAATGACCACCATCTTAGTAAAACATGACTTTTATGGACAATGACTGACTAACTATATGTGAAAGTGATTTATTGTGACTGGAAATTATAATATAACTCGACACTGACATAAGTCCTAATTTGGATTTGGTAGCCAAACTTAAAACTAAGTTAGAAGAACACTTTTATAGCGCCAAAACAAAATTAAATTTTAATATTTTTGTTTGCTTATAGTTTGGGTACTTTTATACCTTTTTAAACGACTTCAAAAAAGGAATACGTTCTCAATTCGGTTGTATTTTTATTTGTGCCTAGATTTTTCTCAAAACGTGTTTTAAAATTTTACAATTCCTGGGATTCAATACAACTTAGGTAAGTACTGAAAATCTATTGAGATTAGAGGCGTTGTAACAATCAATAAGTCTCACGTAGTTAAAGTAACACATAAAATAATTATTATTTTTTAACGAGCGTGCGTGTAGTGCGTGATCTCAGCCCAGCCGAGTGCTGATATTGTGGGTTCAACGGTTGCAGTACCTATTCTCAGAAACAGTAGCTTTCTTGTTCTTGTGCGCTTTGGTTACATACACCACACAACGCTACCCACTGTGAGCCCATTGTTTAAACTATGCGCTTTATATTTTAATGGGTATAGTTAAGTTTTCAGCGATATGTTTATTATTTTGTGGACAACATGCTTCTAAGCACGTAGGACTTCGAGTATAGATTTAGTATTATCTTTATTATTGTACATTGGAGGGAACAAATGATAGCGTATCTTCATTATATACGAATTATCATCATGACACTTCATTGACCGAAAACGAAAACTATAGTAGGTACAGTCAAAACAGTAGAGTGCGTGCAAGCAAAGTGAGTTTGCGCGCTGTGTGTGGCGGGCGACGTATGACATCAAAGGTTATGTTATGAATTAACATTTTGCAGTATTTAGGATACGTTATCCTATTTGCGCTATTAGGAAGGTATCTTAAGAGTACCGTACTCATCTTCCAACTCGCATCATCAGATCTTCATCGGCACGCGCAATGGATAGTAGGCATCGAGCTCAATCGCGGTAGTAGCCATTAAATTACCGTCACCCACCGTTCAGCTCCATCATCAGAACAGGTCGATGGTACCATATTTATTCAATAATAAATATTAATTCTAATGACAATACAATTATTGTCATTAGAATTAAATACTATGCAGTGTTTCATAATATCAGTTTCTTAAAATTCAGGTATAACTTAGTAACAGGAACAGGTCGATCTAATAAAAGCGTGTTGCAATGGAAAAAGAGGTTATAATAAATAAACGAAATTTATTACTTTATAATTTTCACTAACAGTAGTTCTGGTAGGTAATTTATAGCGATAAGAGGTATCGTCTTATCAGTATTTACTAGATACTTACTGAATCTATAAGTAAACACTTTCTTGTCGTATCAATTTGGGTCAATCTATTTAGTGCTTAGGAGGTCTTATCATTAGCAATCGTAAACGATTTGAAATTAGGTACCTATGTTTGTTTAACTTTGATCGTAGATAGCGACTTATGAAATCATTTGTAGGTAAATAAAAATATTTTAAAGTAAATAGTCGATATTACTATATTTGATAAGATATTTGAGATTATGTCTTACATTACGTCCATTTTTTGGGGTTCCAAACCTAAAAAGTAAACAGGAACCCTTATGGTGCCACTCCGTCCGTCTGTCTGTCTGTTTGTCCGTCTGTCACAGGCAATCACAGCGATATATGATGAAAAATTACAAAATATACCATTCCCCTCTTATCTCGGAAGTTCGCAAAGCCAAAAATCTGAAATAATTACAGTCGATAAACATTGAGAACAATGATTCTAAAAAGCAAAGTTTTATTGAAATAATCAAAATTCCTTTGCACGAGTCAGAAATAGAATGAAAAATTGTTAAATGTACCTATTTTTAGTTTGACAAGTGATTATCATAATAATTATGTACGTTTCATTCATTGTATCTTTGCTGCAAAGAATACAATATTCCTACTTGTATTATTTATTTTATTGTATGCAAAATATGTAATGCGTATGTTTAGGTGGTATGGCCACACACACCGTATGCATTAGAATACGTAATTACAATTTACCTACATAGTTCACAATACGTGATTACATAGAGACGGCTAAGCGTAATTGCTATTAGAGTTTATTGCTTGCATTAGAAAACGTTCTTCCTCATAGGAGAACTTCAATTCCAATTTCGAATCGTTTTAATTTATTTCCTACTATAGAACTTAAATTATTAACTTACTAGCTTATCAACTTTTACGTTCCTAAGTGCGTCAGTTATAAGAACGCACTGCCCATACAAACATTCATCCCTTATTTTATCCTCTTATGTGACATTACATCTACATTTGCTGATATTACTGGCTTATATATAAACATAAGCCTAACCGTACTAATTTCCCTATTTACTTACTATCATCAAAAACAGAAATTTTCAGATTTTTGGGTTTTTGAACTATCGATAAATATAGTTTTAATGGTTTTATTTTTATAAACATAAGTAAGTAACATGGCTTTTTAGTAGGAATAATTAATTCTTCTTTCTCTGCCTATAATGTTTTTTTTTTAATTTATGGCGAACCGTGGCAAATTAAGTTTTTCAATTTTGGTAAGAAAATTAAAACTATAATTATCGATAGTTCAAAACCCTATAAATCAGAAAGATTTCGGTTTACTGTCGGTCAAAAAGAAGTACACTTACTAGTTTAAATAGTAGGTCTCTACTACTCTAACTACTACTACTACTCTAACTTTCTTTAAGTTCTTGTACAAGTAGGTAAATAAAGTAAAAGCCTGATACGAAATATAAAATGAACCACATTATAAATATTTGCTTTGCTCACTCCAAGTTTACTTTAGGGCTGCGCTGTGCCTAAAATACGGAAGGCGGATACCGAAAAAAAAAAACTCGGTATCAAAGATATGAAATTAATGAGCACTCAATATGTAGGTCGGAACCATTGAACCTACTTGAGATTATAAATGTACCTAATACTTGTACGTAGTATTTATATACTCTGAGCTAATACGTAGACGTACGAATCTATACGCATAATGTTATCTGTTCAAGCATTAGTGTTGAGGTCGTTTGATAGAATGAGTTACGAAAATGTATCGTTAAAATATATGAATATTAATTTAATTAATATTGAGCTGTATATTGTAAGGTCATGTCACTTACAAACTGTATAAATTACTCTAATGGAGGATTATTTTATGTAATTATGACTTTTAATATTATTATTTGCTTTCAAAAACGGTCGCGGAATTTCTTGTCACATAGTATTTTTTTGTATGATTATGACTAATAGTGTAGTTGCGGGAAGTCCAAGTATTCAAAAAACTTTTTTTACTGGCCAAAAGGAAAAAGTCCTATTATTTTTAAATGTAAAATCAAACGTAGTAATTTCGCTAACTTAACTACAGACAGCAATCAAGTCTTATTAGAAGTAATAAAACAACATCATACTGGTTTAGAAATTTAAAGTAGTCAGTCATTACAGTGGCCTGTCAATGATTTATTGATAACTCTACTTAGCATACGACAGGTGGAAACTTTTTATATTTTATAAAAAGTGCTCTTCTAGGCCATTCCAAATATACCTTTATGTATACTGTATTCTTCTATAATCGTTAACATTTTTATTTGCACTCCTATTAGAAAAAGATACCTATTTTGAAAAGGTCTAAAATGCAAAACAGGGGGCCAAGTATGCCATTTTAAATTAAATAATGACATTGTGACACGATCCCATCACAACTCCATAGCCATTGAGGCAATGTGCGTTGTCTACTGAATTCATAATGATTTTCGACGCTATTGAATTAGAAGACTACCAAAACTTTAAAATCTATCGACTCAATTCTCGCGTCCTTCGAAATAACCATCGAATTGAACTTACGTTTCGAGTCCAATTCGGCTGTATTTCGAGGGGTGGAGTCCATTCGAACGGTCCCGACTAATTAAAACTCTAGTTGACTGGTTTTTCTTCTAAATATGCCTCGAAATTGCCAGAATAACGTAACGTAATTAACACTCTATAAAAGTTCAAATTTCTACTTTTTTCGATCGAGCGATCAATTTCGATTGGATGAGAATTGGCTCCCTGCCAACCTCCCTGCTCAATAACATCTGTATTTTTGTATAAGTATTTGACGTACTTTGCTGACGTCTGTACTCTGTACTCACTAACAGCTATTATCGAAAATGGAACATTAAGCTTCACGACTAGAACTAGATAGAGCACGACAGACAGATAGACAAATGGACATAGATTGACAGGGGGGGTCGATAGCGTATTTGAAAAACAGTGGAGCTAAACCTGTTTAGCTTCTAACAGAATTGTGAATAGGCAATTAAATACATCGATTTAAATGTAATTCAAATAGTTTGAATTACCTCTAGAATCTGTTCTTTGATTAAAAATAGTATTTCCAATTATTATAGTCGGATATTTCTGCAGTTATTATCCATAACTATGGATTAATTAAGAGCGCGTACCAAGCCAGAAAAATATGGCAATGTCAGATGAAACAAACTTATGTCTAATCTTCGCGTAGAGATGAGATGGAGATAGCGTGTTTCGCGGAACAAAAATGAACTAAGCGCTTTTTATCTAAATAACTCGTAAAGTATAGAATATTTTAAAAAATCGTTAGTAGCAGCTCTAGGTCATATGTTAGTGATATTATTTATCGAATTTTTGTCTTAATTAGATACACCATGAACGAATAAAACTGAAAATTCATTATTATTAGAGGCAGCTTTGTGATTTTTTTCTATCGAGGAAATTTTATTCCATTATGTTTTTGCTCAGACAGAACCCTCGCGTATATAATGAACATACCCATATAAAAATATCTTTTCATTTAAATACTAATCACTTGGGTAAATTTCAATTCTAAGATTGTTATTTTGCTTTATACGCACTCTTAAGCCTTGCTGAGTTTCTTGCCGGAGTCTTCTCAGTTTAAGACTGCGTATAAAGCAAAATAACAATCTTAGAATTGAAATTTAACCAAGTAATTTGTATTTAAATGAAAAAATATTTTTATATGAGTATTTTCATTATATACGCGAGGGTTCTGCCGGAGCAAAAACATAATGGAATGAAAATCACAAAGCTACCTCTAATAATAATGAATTTTCGGTTTTATTCGTTCATAGTGTATCTAATTAAGACAAAAATACGATAAATAATATCACTAACATGTGACCTAGGGCTGCTACTAACGATTTTTTAAAATATTCTATACTTTACGAGTTATTTAGATAAAAAGCGCTTAGTTAATTTTTGTTCCGCGGAACACGCTATCTCCATCTCATCTGCACGCGAAGATTAGACATAAGTTTGTTTCATCTGACATTGCCATATTTTTCTGGCTTGGTACGCACTCTTAAGTGTATTCCGAACCGGTGAAAAATTCAACTGCCTATTTATACACTGTTTTCCTGCAAACCAACCAGTGAACTTAAGACTGCGTATAAAGCAAAATAACAATCTTAGAATTGAAATTTAACCAAGTAAATAGTATTTAAATGAAAAAATATTTTTATATGGATATTTTCATTATATACGCGAGGGTTCTATCTGAGCAAAAACATAATGGAATGAAATTTCCTCGATAGAAAAAAATCACAAAGCTACCTCTAATAATAATGAATTTTCGGTTTTATTCGTTCATGGTGGTGGGTTTTTGCGTTAAAATATCAATATGGAAAACGAGGAGCCTCCCAGGATAAAGGTAAGGACTTACCAGGAACTCCTATGGCAATCCAATGATTATGAGCACCACCACTTCACAAATCACAAATTTCACATGCGTTTCGTTCTGTAGCGTCTTTCGTACTGAATGTTGCGAGGCGCGCGTCTCGTTTTACTCGCACACACTCGTTTGGCGATGCGTCGCCGAAGTATGTAGAAGATTCCCGAAGCTCTTTTCTCGCTTTCACATATGATGTGGGAAAAGGAGAGGAATCGGGAAGTAGAGGCTCGTCATTGAAACTCAATATGAGTAGGTTTCTACTATAAATATTATTATAGGTATTTTGGCCTAAACATCCTCCGTCGCCTTGAGAATACGTAGTGTTCTCAAAAGAAAGAAAAAATAATTAATTATAAGAACTAATTACAGATTATAATAATTACAAAAGTACTGAATATAAGATGCGGTATGATTAATTTTTATTGTGAGGGTAATGGACATAACTTGACAATGGGTCTTTTGAATGATCCATTTGAAGTTTTTACTAAAGCGACGCGGATATTTCCATCCTTGCCAGGATAAACTTGTGATATTATGCCCAACGGCCAACGTAAAGGGGGAATATCATCTTGATGTATAAGAACCACAGTACCAATCTTAATGTTATTTTTATCAATGAGCCATTTCTGTCTAACTTGAAGATTATGTAAATATTCTATACGCCATCTTTTCCAATAGCTACACACCATCTGATCTAATAATTGTTTCCGACAACGTAAAGATATGGTTTCCTCGGACACATTCTGAAGCGGCAATGAAGTCAATGGTGAAGCCATTATAAAGTGAGCGGGAGTAAGAGGCTCCGGGTAGGGATCCTCAGATAAAATGCAAAGCGGTCTAGAATTTAAGACTGTTTCAATTTGGGTAAGAACAGTGAGGAGCTCTTCATATGTGAGGAGCTGCGAACCGATAACACGGTATAAATGAGTTTTAATCGATTTTATATTAGATTCCCACAATCCTCCGAAATGTGGGGCGCGGGGTGGAATCATTTTCCATTCAATGCGGTACTGATCGGTAAGTAGTTCTTGTAATTGAGCTTTAGCTCCGACAAAGTTAGTTCCGTTATCGGAGTAAAGAAAAGAAACAGGTCCTCGACGGGAAATGAATCGCTTAAAAGCGGAAATAAAAGTATCTGATGACACATCAGTTGCCAATTCGATGTGTACAGCTTTGGTTACTAAGCATATAAACAAACAAATATATGCCTTTTGGCTCTTTTGACCTCTGCGTCTACATAATGTTACTTTAATGGGTCCAGCATAGTCAACACCCGTATGCACAAACGCTTTGGTCTCCTGAACGCGGCAAGAGGGTAAATCAGCCATTTTTGGGCTGAGAAATGAAGGGGAATTTTTAAAACAAAAGTTACATGAATGTACTCTGTGTCTAATGACACTTCTAGCGGACAGTATCCAATATTTCTGGCGCAACAGTGAGCTCAGAAGATTGGCACCAGTATGGCAATGAGCACGGTGAAAATAGTCTATAATAAGATGAGTAACGTGGTCATGTTTAGGTAAAAGAGCGGGATGCTGAGCTTCATACGGAAGATTTGCATTTGAAAGTCTACCTCCAATTCTAATAATTTTATCTTGATCTATAAAGAGGTCAAGTTTTTTAAGAGGGGAAGATAATTTAACTTTTTGAATATTATTAAATAAATTTTGAAAATGAACTTGTTGTACAGAGCGTATTAAATATACTTCAGCTTTATTTAGCTCAGAAGCTGTGATGCGGCTGTGACCTTGATCACGAGAAATTATGCGAGAAAATCTAAGTATGTATACTATTATGCGTAATATTTTATTCCATGATGAGTATTTCAGAGCAAGCTCGTAAATTAAATTAGGCTCAACAGAAGCGGACGCGGTACAAGTAACAAGCGTTTTACTATTAAATTCAGGTAGGTCCTCACAGCATTCGGGACTAAATGGAGTGATAGGCCATTCTGAAACTGGATCTTTTAACCATTTCGGGCCGTGCCACCATAAGTGATGTGACACTAGCTGCTCAGGTAAAATACCTCTAGAGAGACAGTCGCTAGGATTTTCTATACCACTAACGTGGTAGAAATGTTTTGGGTCAAGATTTTCTTGACATTTAGCAATGCGGTTACTAACGAAAACATTCCATCTATGTGGAGATGAATGTATCCATGACAGAGTAATTTTAGAATCGGAGAATGCGAATATATTATCAATAGCGGTTCGAGCACTATAAGTCTCATTATAACTAGCGCGTAGCTGTGGATCGCGTAGCTTGGTACGCTCCAAAGCAAGTAAACGGCGGTGAGCAACGGAACGGGAATCACCTAACACGTCAGGATCCTCACGAAAAGGTAACGCGGTGCAATATCTGCCTGCGGAGTCCCGTGAGAAGTTACGAGAGAACAGCTGTTCACACTCCTTTTCGGCCGAGCTCATAATATTTGCGCGGGAATTTCTTCGAGCTCCCAAAACTTAAGTAGGGAATCATCTAAAGAAATAGTAAGGTCATTGGGACCAGAAATGAAAAAAGTCGCGGTATTAAAATAAGTGGATGCATTTTTATTAATATTAGAGTTAGCGGGAACGTCACCCATAAGAATATAACCGAACACGGTTTCAAGGGCAGAAGGAGCGGGAGGTGCAATAATTTTTTGACCTAATAATAAAAATGGGAACAATTGTGCCCCGAGAACTACTTCGACCTCTCCGGGGATGTGCCACAGAGGGTCAGCGAGCGGTAAGTTACCTAAATGTTGCACTATAGAAGTCTCAACATATTCAGTCGGTAACCTGTCAGTAATGCAATCAACGACGAGAGCGGTAATATTATAAAAATATTTTTTATTTTTCGCGGTTATTTTAAATTGAACGTAGCCGTGAATAGGACGCGAAGTGGATCCTACACCCTTTATAAAAGAATTGCTAAGCGGTATTATATTTAAATTTAGTTGTTTACAACAGGCAGTTGTAATTATGTTGTTTTGAGACGCGTTATCTATTAAACATCTAACTGAAATATATTTATTGTCCTTATTAGACGCATAAACTTGAGCGGTTGATAAAAGTACAGTAGTATGGGAAGGATTTAATTTATTAAAAGAATCGCGTTCGTTATCATTATTCTTATCAACTCGCGCTCGGGTGCATAGCGACACCGGTTGAGGAGCGTCCGTAGCGTTAGAAGGAGACGCGGTCAGATGCGCGGGCGAGGCTGCGCACGGGAGCGGTCGCGGCGCGGCGCTGGCGGCGGCGGACGTCTGCGCGCAAAGCTGCGCGTCCTGCGCGTGTGGAGACGGCGCGATGCGGTTATCGCACTTATCAAGACGCGCCGAGTGAGAGGGACGCGAGTCGGAAACTATTTGTTGCGATTGTGAATTACTATCCAAATGCAAAAGAGAATGATGGTGTTTATTACAAGTTTTACAACTATACGACGACTTACACTGAGAAGCAGTATGCGTAAGGCTGAGGCAGTTTACACAGCCTTTTTAGATTTAACAAAATCTAAACGATCTTTAGTATTAAGTGCTTTAAAAGAGGAACAATAAAAAATCTGATAGTGATCAGATTTATTACAAAATAAGCAAGTGCTTTTATTATTATTATCGCGTGCAAGGAAAGCATGGTGGACTGTGTTTGAATTACGCGGTTGAGACCGAGAAGCGGGTGGATTATTAAGGTTGCTACCGACTGGGGCGGTTCGCGCGGAGCCAGCAATTGGCGTAGAAGTGCGGTCTAATATTTTTACTTGCGATTTAATAAAATCAACAAAATCTTTATAAGAAGGAATTTCTTTATTCCTCATAAACATTTCAAAGGAATTAGCGGTTGCGGGATCTAACTTCTTTAAAGCTAAAGAAAGTAAGATAAAATCTTTCATATCTTCAATACCTAACTGTTCCAAAGCAGATACAGAAGCGTGGAAAGTTTCAATGAACGTATTTAAAGACGCGGAATTATTTAATGCGGTTTTAATATTGAATAAATTAGACATGTAGTGTGAGCCTAATGCTCTTTTATCTTGATATTTTTGAACTAAGCTGTCCCAAATAGAATTATAATTATCACCGGACGGTATAATACCTGCCGTGATTTTTAAAGCATTTCCTGTTAATTTACCTACAAGATATTGTACTCTT
The DNA here is from genome assembly GCA_951394255.1 of Polyploca ridens. NCBI lineage: Eukaryota > Metazoa > Arthropoda > Insecta > Lepidoptera > Drepanidae > Polyploca > Polyploca ridens. Next base: position 7,877,580 of record OX596264.1, on the reverse strand, counting down.
TGAGAATTCGAAAGATCAGGATTTGAATGTATATTAGATTTAAAAGATTCAAAGAAGACGGGCCAATTTTCTATTTTTCCATCAAATGACGGAATTTGAATTGGTGGTAGTTTGATACGACCTTTATATTGGGACGGAATAGTATTCTGCGCGGACACATTCGACGTAATATTTGTCTTACTGACGATAAGAGAACGAACCCTTTCTATTCGGGTGTACACTGTATCAAATGAAATCATTTTTTTATAATCAATCTTATATTCTGGATCAAGTTGCATATTTAACGCGTTAATTGTATCTAAATTGGCACTAAATTCATGACGAATTGTACTAATAATTTCAGTGTCCGCCATGAATGTCTCTGAGGAACGAAGGTCTGCACTCGCGGACGTGGAAATATTCTTAGAAGAATCATATAAGAACGATAATTGTTCAAAAATAGCTTCATTTTTAGCTTCCAATATTTTAATTTTAGTTTCAATAGCTTCCATTGTGAAAGATTGCGTAATAATAAATTGCAAAATTACCTAATTAAAGTAAAATGACGTAGGTAAGTAGGTAGATATATCCAACAGTTTAGGCACCTACCTATATAGGTATGAAAGTTTATTTCAAGTCGACAGACAAGGCTCATAGAATGCAATTATATGCGTAGTAATAGTACAAATAGTAAGTACGTATTGCGGTTATTAGTACACCATATGATTTCGTATAATAAGATACGAATCGGTACCTATAAAATCTAAGTCCTAAAAATATGGAGGAGCGGCGGCGGTATTGACTACCTAACTACTTTTTATCACGATTGGCGTGGTAAAAATGGCGGGAGTACGAAATATCGTATTTATATAGTCTAAAACCTATTTATGAGGTATAAGACTTGCGTATTATGAGGTATATACCTATTTAGAGGCATAAAACCTATAGAAAGCGGGAAATTATACGTGATTTGATATGAAATTAAATTGCTGTAATGGCTGACTCAAAATGAATCCGCTCGAAGGCGTACCAGAAAAAATGGTGGGTTTTTGCGTTAAAATATCAATATGGAAAACGAGGAGCCTCCCAGGATAAAGGTAAGGACTTACCAGGAACTCCTATGGCAATCCAATGATTATGAGCACCACCACTTCACAAATCACAAATTTCACATGCGTTTCGTTCTGTAGCGTCTTTCGTACTGAATGTTGCGAGGCGCGCGTCTCGTTTTACTCGCACACACTCGTTTGGCGATGCGTCGCCGAAGTATGTAGAAGATTCCCGAAGCTCTTTTCTCGCTTTCACATATGATGTGGGAAAAGGAGAGGAATCGGGAAGTAGAGGCTCGTCATTGAAACTCAATATGAGTAGGTTTCTACTATAAATATTATTATAGGTATTTTGGCCTAAACACATGGTGTATCTAATTAAGACAAAAATTCGATAAATAATATCACTAACATATGACCTAGGGCTGCTACTAACGATTTTTTAAAATATTCTATACTTTACGAGTTATTTAGATAAAAAGCGCTTAGCTCATTTTTGTTCCGCGGAACACGCTATCTCCATCTCATCTCCACGCGAAGATTAGACAAAAGTTTGTTTCATCTGACATTGCCATATTTTTCTGGCTTGGTACGCACTCTTAAGCTTGTGAATTTACAACATCTAGGGAGGCAAGGGACTTGCACTTGCTACATTATCGTGATCAACACTTTTTAAACCGGTACGGCGTACACGCAAATGTGTTTTTGTAATTTGTTTTGTGTAGTAGTCGCACACGCAAGATAAATCACTATTTTGTTTAGCCAATAAAAAGCCAAAGCGTCAACTATTTGTATGATCTTTAAACTATATTAAGTTTTATTCAATCCGTCGACCTATGCTACTCGCGTCGTCACAAAGAAGACATAAACTAGTTATCTCTTCGAAGGCACAAGAAACCAGTCAATTCACAATTGCAAAGCTCCCCGCCTCTCATAAATCCACTCCCTTGTCACTGTTTATAAACGTCACCGTATATAATTGCCCACTTCCTTCATAATAATTCTATCAAAAACTTAATTATGTGCGTTTGTGTAATTAATTAATTAACTTTGTCATCATGTAATACTAATTGGTGCCAAAAGTAGGCCTTTATTGAATTATGAATGCCTTTATGCCGACTAGCAAATAATATTGTTGATTGGTCACAAAAGTATTGTGCAAATATTGCGAAGTGTATTTGCCTACATTATTTTAAACAATTAATTAAATATAAACATGCCCAGTTCAGGCCTGTCAGGGTAAGGTCATTCTTTACATATTCTTATGTTATGAGACAAAATTAAATTTATATTTTTTTGGTTGCAGTCCAGCAAGTAATCAAGTCTTCCAAAATGTGGTGCATATACAAAGTAGCAGCGCTGATACTCCTCAGTGCCCTGAGCAAGGGAGATCTCCCAGAGGATGACTTCAGGATAATAAATAAAAAGGGTAAGTGCTTTGTGCCTTTATGGGCCATAAATATTACAATAGCGTGTCGAGGTTACAGGGGCTGTAAATCTTAACAGCTTAAATTCTTTGTTTTTTTTTATCCTTTAAGGCAATATAATAGGGGCTATAGAATCGTAAAACTGAACTCAGGACATAGTTATCAGGGGGTCTACTAAAATGATACACGACAGTCAATATAACCATATGTGGACGGGCCAGTTGCCGCGGTTGGTTAAGATTCCACCTATCGCGCCGCAGGTCATGGATTCGATTCCCACCCAAGGACATGCATTTGTGTGCATGAACATTCTCTGCATGTCACTGAGTCTGGGTGAATATTAAGTTTAAATATGAAGTAGTTATATGGTATATCAGTTTTCTGGTTTATTTTATTTCTCAAAATAATGAATGTACTATCGCGTAATCATTTTCCGAAGGAGACTTTCAGGCACCACCATTTGTGATATCAGAAAATAAAAATAATATGGAGAGATAGTGTACAGAGTACACCTACCAGCCCACTAAGCGTGGTGATTGTGGTATCAAATCCTTTTATCTAAGCGAGATTAATAATAATATGATGTGCAATGGAATTGACCAGCAGAATGCCAATGATGTAAGAAAGTATCTGGGAACTAAAATGGAACGTACAAAGTTATGAGAACCATATCGTTAGAATAGATACTCAGTATAAATATTCAATAGGCGGTCGGTACACTTATCATGTAATACATAACGGTTGTTGATAACCACGTGTGGGAGAACTCGCGGTGATTTGTAGGAAGTAAACAAAAGACTGCATTGTACATTAAATTTATTTACAACAGTAATTTTGTAGGTAAGACAAAGTTGAGGTTGCAGTTCCTGGTATATTTTTAACCACGAGCCAACCAGTAATTTCTTTAAAAGAGGAGGGTCCACACACACACAGGGTCCACCGATTACTTGGATACGACTTATCCGATTTGGGTGGTTTAAACTTGAATACGGCAACGGTATGTAATACGGTAAATCCCGAGCTGGTCCCATATTTTTATCATCATTTGATCATGGACTTTGAAGATATGATATGATGGAATTCCTCAACGGAAAAGAGCACAATCATTGCGATTGAAGAATTTTATTCAATAATGTCGAAAATGAATCAATGATATGCATATTCTCGTTTATTGTTAAATTGAGAGGTATTGAAAATGCATAAAAGAAACTCAAAATTGTCAAATGAAATAAACCGCCTTCAATGTGGGCTTTCCAAAAAAGTATAAAAATAACGACATAGGAACACTAATCTGACACTGATCTTGTACAGAAATAATCACAAGGTTTCATTCGTCTCTCTAAGTTTCAGGTCAGTCCTCTGTTCAAAATAAATATAAATATGTAGTCTCAAATGCAGTGCATTTGGTAACACCAGCACTGATATTCTCGACTTCGTCTTAGGGTTCAAAAACCTATACACATGAGTCCTTCAATTGATTTGTAGAATCGCAAACATAAGTATTTGTGCCACATTGATTTTATCGAGGACGCATAAGTATTTACAACAACATTACAAACCCATTAAATATTTGCAGTTAAACATATTGTCATAGTTAATATATATGTACTGTACACTCGGTACAGGTTTGAGTAATGTGTGTTGTTTAAATTAATTTGTTCTACCTACTCATCTGTAGATAATCCAAAGTGGACAAATAGGTAGTGTGTTTCTAATCTAATTGGTGTAATAAGTAAAGGTATTCCAATCTTGGTTAACTGGGGTGACCTTCGATTAATCACTAAGATTTTCTTATTTATTAACTAAAAATCGATAACTATATTATGAAGCTTCTGCTTCCGTAATAAGAATGAAATTCTTTTATTTCGACAAAATTACAGTGTAATTGGTAAAACAAAAATAAGAAAATGTACATAACATCCTGTATGGACATGTTAATTAAACAAGCACATACCTTTACAGATCTGCTGGCGTCAGATAGCGATATCTTCGAAGATAAAAGTACTAAATCATTTTCGCAACTGCTGTTCGATGTGGCAAGGGATCAAGTCATCGTGGGAGCAAGGTGAGTGTCTAAACTATTTAAAACATAAACCTTAGTATACAATACAAACATTTAGTCAATTAAATTTAGTCTTTTCCTTATTAGTTTTTTATCCATGTAGGCAAAAAAGTACGGACGGGACCCCTACATCTTGGTCAAAAAGTGACAACAAAGAACTATTGCATAACACAACATTATAGACCCCATGAGAGTGTCTGAGCGAACGAACAGCCAAGCTATACTTTTTGACCAAGATGTAGGTTAGTAGAGTTTGGGCTTGTAGAGTTAGGCCTTTTAGAGTTAGGGGTTTGGCTCTTCATGAGATCCGATAAATGTTTGACAGTGAAAGCGTTATGATCCTGTTAGTATATTCATCAATTTTTTTGGGATCAAGGACGATGTTTGGGATCTATTCTGGGGTATTACGTTAATAAGATCAATGATTTACTCAGTACAAAGTAGCAGCTAGACTAATGATAACTTCCTACGACTTTCCTTGGTTTCTTTCTCCAGCTCAAGCTCATTGTAGGCTTCGAGCTAACAACATAGCGGGATTAACGTCACTACAATACTTCGATATCTTCGCATGTTACTATAAAGATTTGTGATGAATTTTAAATACCTACTACCAAAACTGGTTTCGTGATTATATCGTATGCACATGGGAATCCCGTTTCCTTTGATTTTATTGAGTTTTCGTGTTTCTGGTATTTATCAATGTATCCACGGTATGTTTGTTAAGACATAACAGTCGCATGTTGAGGATTAACTGTTAATTTTCTCGGCTATTTTTTAATTAAGTATACTTAGGATCATTATTTGTTTTTTTTTTGTTAATCAACGTATGTTAGTTGAAAATTGTGACCGGAAATTAATAATAGATAATAATCAACTCATTAGAAATGTCGAGTTAATTAATCGAATCGTCTGTTATTTTGGAGCCGAAAAACTGCCTCTATACTGAACCGTGTTTCTTTGGTCAAAATTCGTTTCCTTGACTTACAATGAATTAAAAGATTATATAATCGCATCCACAACCCGCAGATTAATTTAAAAGCTACATAAATCATTTGTCATAAAAATATATGAAGGTATATGTTATCATAATTTAGTTTTAATATTGATAACAGTGTGTACTCGGCCGCGGCCGGTCGGCCTAATAACTTGTATACACAATTTGAGTCGTTCACCTGCTTGTCAACTTATGATATAAGATAGTGCGGTTATCACAGCACCAGAAACATGGAACTGGTTGCAGGAATCCCGACTTAATGTATCTTTATAATGCGGTGCATTAATTGAATTGATTAAAAATGCATTTTTATGTTATTCTTTTGATGTAACAGCGCCGTTGTCGCAATAAAATAATCTCGCGATGGTAAAATTTAATTAACTGTATTGCATTGACTTATTTTTTGGTTGTTTTATATATCTCGTTGATTTTGTGTCTTTTTTTTTTATTTCTTTTTATAAATTATATTACTACTAATACAAGTTCGCCAAACTGCACAAAACAGTTTGTTGGCTTATTCTCAAAACTAACTGATTAAAACACATAAAACTAAAGGCATAGAAATAAAATTGACTGCTATGAACCGCTAGTGCTTAATATATTTGAATGATTTTGTACATAAATGTCTTCAGAAACATAAAGGTCTTCAGAAACATAAAGTAACTTTACTATATCTGTCGTGTGAAAATAATAGTTTATTCTAGAATCAACCGCCAATTACAGCAGTTTGTCGGTATAACGTAAACATTTCTAAAGCAAAACACAAAATGTTTATACGATGCAAAACAGCCGTGATGTGGGAAAGATCGCGATTGCAATAACAGATAGCATTGCATGCGGTATTTATTTATTTAATCACACTGTTAATTTAATGTAGGTATTAATTATAACAATTCAATATTTGCCTTCAAACAGAACCTCAATTATTTGTGAAATGTGTTTATGAGTTTTCAATAATTTGCTATAAAATAACTCTGAATAAATACAAGCTCTAAGCTAATATTGTGTCATTAAAATATAATACGTAAGTTCTACAACGATAGTTCAATGTCCATTAATAGTGAATTTATTTTTGTAATTCTTAAAGGGTAAACGTGTAATTTGCAATGCAATTGGCTTCAAACGGAACTATTAATTTGTCGCATAAAATATGGTAAATTGTGTTGGGCTGTGTTACATTGATGTTTTCTTGGGATGCATAGTTTAGTGGAGTTTATTTATAAATCATTGTACTTTATTATGGTTAAGAAGATGAATATAAAAAAAATATACACAAGTAACCTATCCAAAGATAGAAGTGCAACCTATCAAAACTATTTAGTTGTCTACTTTAACACTGATTTACTGACTGACTACGTAAAGCCTAAACTGGATCTAGAGATTTATAATTTTTAAGAAACATTCCTTTGGTACCTTAGGGGTACACTAAGAAAGGATATCCCGAAATGTTCAACCCCTAAGGGGGTGAAATAGAGGATCGCGGGTTAACCGCGATGTAGAAACAATAAAAGAACCCTGAACAATATAAATTATACTTTTTTATCTTATCATAAAAATATGATCTTAGAATTATTAACACTCAAATAAAACTGGGTACTCGAAATCTAATATAGTTGATAGTTGCAAACAGCGCAATCGTGTTTACTATGTCAAGTATCAAATAACATTTGTTTGCAGTACCTAGTTGTAACCAATACATGGTACCTAGCGCGTACTAACGATACGGCACGGAAACCATATCGCTTTGATTTATAGGAATGCTATACAAAATGTAATACTGCGGTATTTAATAATCAGGAAGTTATTTATTTGCTGGGATACTTGTGAAACCTTACCCTTTCTGCTGTAAATAGTTAATGTTTGAACTTTTAACTTAAACGCGTATCATACACCTAAATATTGCTTGCTTAATGCAGATAGCTCTAAGTTAATTAGTAATACTAAGTAATCTACTCGTACTTATCTTATATCTCTGGTACCTTAAATATACGATTGATTATTTTTGATAAAAATAAGATAGTATTTCTAATAAAGGTGAAACTGCGGAGTTTGTAAAGAATTTGAAATTTTGGGATGAACAATTTCTATTAATAACTTTTGAAAGTGTTATGTTTTAAAAACCAATGATTTCGCAATACAGAACCTTCTGTAAATTACACAAGAGATGTAACATTTTCTACGTTGGCAATACATATTCCTTATGCGCGTGCGACTGAAGTGTGTCGTTAAACTTATGGATGATACGCGTTGTAATGATATGTAATTTGAAATTCTATAGCTACATAAACAGATGCAAAAGTAAATATATATCCTTGGCAATCTGGAATGCGGAATTTATCGTTGTGTCTCTGAGATGTCTATGCGACTGTTTTTTCTGTAATTGGCATTCATTATTTGAATGCTAATATTGTTGTGCAATATATATACCTAATATGTTGTCTTATGTCATATTTGGTTATATTTATAATGCTCTTTGCGTATTTGAACTATAGGTACTTAAATTTGATTGCTAGAGCGTTTCTGGAATCTATCGTTTAATTACTTCTTGATAATTTTTCTATTTCATTTTATGGTGTTTGTACAATGATGATATAGACAGTTTTTAGTTTTATTTACGTATTTATAACGTGTTTATTTGTATATATAGTTAATAACATAATATTATTAACTATATATACAAATAAACTATAATGTTCTATATAAAATTAAAATTAACTAAATTAATAATAACTATTTAAACTATTTAAATTACGTCTAAGAAGGACCCCCGTGGCAATGTCCCAAAGATGCTGGCAGCATTTCCTCGCTGAATAGCGATACTAATACGCTGGGCGAGGAAGCTGCCAGCCCTTTGGTCTCCGGAGGAGTTTTATATAGTTCTTGATATTATAATAAAAAAATAATTGAACAAGAAGTGGTGAAAATCTCTCATACTAGAGTATCTCTATATACACCGGTACTAAACGATTATGTTACGTTATGTATGTACGAGTGGTTACAAAATTTTAAAGAATTTAGTGAACCTACTGACAAAACGCCTCTCTCTCACACACACATACACACTTTACTAATCTCTATGCATTGATGTAGATAAACGCATTTACTTCACGTACCACGAAAACCACTTGATCAAACAAAACTGTTTTAATAACCTGGCCAAATGTTCACCACATAGCACAGGCTTGTATGTATTGACATAATGTGTACACAACACACTTCCTCCTTTTTGATGTATACCGCGTGTAATTTACACCACTGATCTAAATCCATGGTATTATAAAGTGTTAGGTGTGAATGAGCTTAGTCAAGAAGAGACATTGGTCTTGTAGGATTGTCGACCGTAAGCTGATTAACTCTTGATGAAACAAACCGCTTTGAAATTATGAAGTCACTTAAGTCGATTATGCTGTGTAGACATTTTATAGAAAGACTGACGTGTCTATTATTTACATGTAATTCTAAAGGCGGATAATACTTTGAGGTTCTTATAGCGTAACATTTTTTACTGCAGGAAGACAACAGACTTGCTTTCTAATTAAATTCTACACCATGTTTGTATAAATTACAGTAGATATCGTAGAATTGCAAACTGTTACAAATTTTATCCTCTTAATCGCGGCGTGTGGTCACCACTTAATTACAAAGATGGTAAGGTCGACCACACACGATCAAAATAATTAGTAACATGAATCACATGGCATACAGCCAGTAGCTTCTTAGGATAACTAATAAGTCTTAAGATTGCTACAGGGTTCTCTATCATTGTTATTTATTAGTAACGAAGATTTTTGTGCATTTAATTACTTTATACAACTTTCAAAGTCACTGCAATTAATGGCCTTTGCATCCTGCGGGTCTCACCGATCAACATAGAAGTCTGTCTAATTGTCATTTTAACTTTAAGACACTCTCCTAATCTATTGCGATTTTTGTCCTACAGAGATACCCTGTACCGCCTTTCTCTTCGGAGTCTAAGCCAGTTGGAGCGCGCTGATTGGGTGGCTCCATCAGACAAATCGAAGTTATGTCAAGATAAGGGTCAAACGGAGGAAGATTGTCACAATTATATGAAAGTGCTGTTGTCTTATGGACACAAAATATTTGCATGCGGCACACATGCGTATAGTCCCGTATGCAGTTGGAGAGAGGTAATTCATTAAGGTTAAATTTGTTATGATTTGATGAAGCTGAATTTTTTTGTCCAACTGCTAGTTCAAATGTTTCTTTACAGATTGAGTCAATAGGAACAGTCTCTGAGTGGGTGAACGGAGTGGCTCATTGTCCATACAACCCTCATTCTAACGTGACTGCAATATTAGCTGGCAATGGACAATATTTCGTTGGAACTCCCACCGACTTTACCAGTTCTGACACTGCCATTTGCAGGTAATATTTTGAATTTATGTAATGGAGTAAGTACATTTTATACGGTTGGGTAAAGTAACGAGGCTTTCAGCAATAATAATGCCTGAATGCCTGTGTCTAGTCTACTAATTATTACAACAGCTAGGTGAAGTACCTAGCTGTTGTAGACACAAGACACAAGTTAAAGGAAAATAATTGACCTTTGTGGGTTTTAATATTATTATTTTTAATTACCAGGAGTCGCGGTGCAGACCATCACGACGCCGGGACACTTCGTACCATGCAGTATGATTTGAACTGGCTGAACGAGCCACAGTTTGTGGGTAGTTTTGAAGACGACCACTTCGTTTATTTTGTCTTCAGGGAAGTTGCTGTCGAGTTTATGAACTGTGGAAAGGTAATTATTATGAACATTCGAGTAAAACACTTGGTGATATGTCGGTTTACGTAGAATTCCATTACATGATCTAGGCATTAGAATTCTCGGAGATTGGTTTAACATCCGCTGTGCATAGATCTGTTGTGGAAATCTACTCTGAATACATTTGCCAGTAAAGTAAAGTAGGTTGTTGGCAACGGACATTTTTGAAATTTGAGATTCAAGAATTTAAATTGCCTAGGATAGTGTATTTTAAATGTTTGGAGCAAATGATTACATTGGGTAATCATCAATTGCATTTTTTGTTTTTTAAATCTAGTCAAGTTGTTCTTGTTTCTTTCTGTTGATAGATAACTTGCAAACGATGCTATGTGTAAATTATGATTTTTAGATATTGGTAAGGGATCATAACTTTTAATAATTTCATATATTTCACTAATATTTACTACATTCTGAACTATTCTTGCAAAAGTGTCTATCTTACGTCGTCGGTATTTGGTTTGGCACAAGCTTTTTTAATTCAAATACAACATTACGAGTAGTCTACTCATTTGTTAACTGATAAGATAAAATTGGTTACAAATTACAGCATAATCTCCTTGTTTCAGATAATTTACTCCCGCATCGCTCGCGTTTGCAAGAACGACTCCGGCGGTCACCTGGTAATGAAAGACAACTGGAGTACATTTCTTAAAGCTCGATTAAAGTGTCCCGTACCAGGAGACGTACCTTTCTACTACGATGAAGTACAAAGCGTCGAGTATCTACCACAGGAGAAGATCCTTGTAGCCACTTTCACTACACCCACGTAAGTACATAATGGTGCAGTTTATATTGATTCTTGTGGTTTGTTCGAAGGTAAGGAAGCTGTTGTACAAACAAATGTGGTTAAATAACTGTTAAGGCAAAGCAACTGACCTGCTGAGAATTTGTATATCATGTCTTGAAGTTATATTGATGGTTTTTAGACCGGCCGCATACTATAAGAATATTTCTGACGCCCGCTTACTCATACATTTTCTGATATTATGCGGGGCCTAGAACAAAATGTATGAGCAAAGTGCCTTCCGGCAGGCGCCAGAATTGAAAGCGCGATGTAATAAAGACATTCCTGTTACTGTATATCTGTAAAGGAAATAAAGCGGACTTAACAAAGTTTAAAATTCTGCTGTTAGTCTACATTTTTAGAGGATTAAATCCATTGCAAATTCTTTTATCAGTCTATGTAACTTTAAAGGAATATTTCATTTTTATATCAACAGTAACAGCATAGCTGGCAGTGCAGTATGCATTTACAATATGTCCGACATTCACGCGGCGTTCGAAGGTCCGTACAAAGTGCAGGACTCACCCACTTCTACCTGGGAGCCGAGATCACCGTCGCATCAGGCCAAGGATCACTTCCGATGTATGCCTAATACAAGGTTAGTTAAATTGACTTCACTTTTTTAAGTAAATAAGTCATTTGCTTAAAGGAAGTAAATTTTAAGATCTAGTAAACTGTCCGTACTTTTTAGAATATAATGAGAAATTTTACCATCCCTTATTATATACAGGATGTCCTGTAATTAATGGTCCAAGTTATGACCCTTCATCATTTGGACCATTGATTACAGGAAATCCTGTATAATAGGTGTACCACGTAAATATAGAGGTTTCTAAAAATTTCTAAATTTTCCAGACCCCACCAAGCAATAGAATACCACCGATACATTTTAATGTACGAGTCAGTGCAGCCGATATCAGGCGAACCAGTATACAAAGTGACGTCAGAGCGGTTCACTCACGTCACTGTTGACGTCACTTCTGCCAAGAATGTGGAGAAACAGCTGGTAGCATTCGTGGCAACTCAAGATGGAGATGTGTTGAAGCTTGCTATACTACCAAGATTAGAAGGAGCGTGTTTGGTCGAGAGGTGGAAGTTGAAAGACGAAAATGGTGGCTTTGACGTACAAACTATGCAGTTTGTGAAGGAAACTGTGAGTAAAATAACGTTTTTATTTGTTTCATAGAACATTGATAAAAACAAGGAATTGTATTCACATTATTTACAGTATTACCCAACTGATAAGGCGCGTCGTGAATCTTTGTTCGCACAGAAAAGAAAGTATAGCCCCGAAGATTAACGAAAGAATGCTTAAAACTTACAATCAACCTTAGATCACTACTATAAGGTTCATAATACACGGCATCTGTTAGTTCCGTCTCACTCGCAAGTCACGCCGCTCCGCACGGCGCGCGCTAACATGGCGGCAGCTGCCGACCAATAGCTGCTTCCCGCACTTGAAAATGTACAAAAAGTACTACTGTATCATAGTGAGATAGTGGTCAAACACAGGCCTCTAAAAAAAAATCGTCGATCGTCTATTGCAAGATTGTTTGATGAGGTATTTGTCTCGTTGTCCAACAGATGTCACTATACATAGGTAGTCAAACAGGTGTATTGCGCGTGAGTAGCGTCCGATGTGGGCGTTACCGAAGCCGCGCGGGGTGCGTGTCCGCGACCGACCCGCACTGCGGTTGGGACGAACGGCGGGATCTGTGCGTGCGCGCTGACCCTAACATACTGCAGCAGCCGTACTTCGTGCACTCTACGACATCTTGTGCTGCTGTTGATGTGCCAGGTTTGTCTCATCTCACTATATACAGGACTATTCAAAGCTTAGCCAAATTTTTAGAGGTTATTGTACTCATCATTATGAACAACTTTTACGATGGGAACAGTGTTTTTTTAGCGATTTCAGAGTTTCTTCCATAGTTAAATCGTGGTCGAAGGTGGTATGGACACAAATCTTCGAAGGGAAATCAATTGCAGCTATCAGAACACACCCGTAGGTGCTTGGCGATATATTTTCAAACTCACGCTCAATGTAGAATTCGAATCCATCTTTGCCGCGGCATTCGACATCACTGATCTATCATCACTATAAAAACCTGTTTATTTTCAGTAGATTTTAGTTACCCTATTTTATAGGTACATATCAAATCATCAAATTCTTTACCTGATTATTTTCCACTAAATTAGGAATCTAAACCATTTCCAATTAATTCTTTTCTGTGCAATTATTTAATTTTATGGGTCCGAATATCACCAAATGTTTTACCAGTTTCCAAGGAAATTATTTAGTATGTCTGTGCCATGGAGGTTCAAAACTGTGATTCAATTAATTATGTAAAAGTCTACATCGTAAACATGGCGCCTACTGAATATTATTAACATGTGTTTGCTAATGAGGCCACATCTCCCGCTACACCTACGACCTTGTTAATTTCATTAATAAAACAACACCCACCATGCTAGTGCAATATCAATAGTTCACGTCACCCACATAATGTGAAGACATGCATTTAATTAATTGCAATGCCTTACTTACTATAAACATCCGATAGTTTCGCAACAGTACAAAATATAGTTTTCTGACACACCTCAAAGCTAAATTTAATAATGAATAATCTGATATTTCTCTGAGAATATGATCCTAATTATTATTCTATAGAAACGATATAGTGGCGCAAACTAGATATAGGTGCATTTACCAACTAAATTACAAGCGGTTTAGACCCTCTCAGTCTGAGGAGAGACTTGGCCTCCTTATGTGTGTTCTACCGCTTGTACAACAGAGAGTGCTCTAAGGAATTGTTCGACTTGATGCCCACGGCTACTTTCCATCATTGCAACTCTCGCCATCGACGGGGAGTCCATCCACACACATTGAAACCAGAATTGTTTCGAACTGTGCGGGCTAAAAGAAGTTTTCTTCCGCGGACGCTCGGACTGTGGAGCTCCCCGCCGTGGTGCACCCAATGGAGTAAAGCATGGGGTTCTTCAAAAAGGGTGTGAAGAGATTTCTTCAGGGTCAGCAACGCGCGAGTGATACCCCTGGTGTTGCAAGCGTCCACGCTACGGTAACTGCTTACCGTCAGGCGGGCCGTACGCTTGTTGGCCACCTTAGTGGTATAAAAAAATTTGATTCCCAACTTTAGTAACTATTTCCCTTATAAAGAGTCCTGTCAATTGATTAACATTCATTGTTTTTTTAATTTTAATAATAATATACTCATTTGGCCTTCGACTGACCCCATGAGGAGTTATGACGAGGCCCAGGATGTAGCACGCATATCTAGAAAAAGCCTATTCATTCTGGCCTTGAATACATCTAGGTTATAGGTCATTCGCTTATTACTTTATACCTACCAGTTAAAATGATATACGTTTGTGACAGTGGACGGAGGCTGGTCTTCGTGGTCGGAATGGGAGGCGTGCATGCAGGACGGGACTTCAGTGAGCGCGTATGGAGATGATAAACCAGACATGTGCAAGTGTCGCACCAGGCGCTGTCAGAACCCCACGCCGGCTAATGGCGGGCAGGGGTGTATAGGTAATTAACTGATTTAGATGTCCCTCAAAAAGTTGCCAAAGAAAGCGAGCTAAGAGCTAATTTAATAGACTTAAAAGATGAAGTAGATAATTTAGAAGTTCTTATAACTATTGACACTCTTGACAGTTAAATGAAAACTGAATTGCGCAGCGTGACACGGTGCTGAAGTGATCAGCTACTTTTGGATGAATTGAAAAATGTTTTACAAAAAACTTAAACCGACTTTAAAGTACACTAGAAGTAATCAAATCCTGATCTGACGACAATGGAACCAAACGGGAAGAGTACCCTTCCAAACAAAAAAGAATTTTCCAAATCGGTTAATAAATGACGGAGATATGAGGAAACAAACATAAAAACTACCGAATTGAGAACCTTCTCCTTTTTTTTTTGAAGTCTGTTAATAAAGTATAGAAGCATGCTATTTAATTTGACTTCAGCTTCGATTGTGTAGTACCACATAAGTGTTCAGGCAATTTGATAAATAGGAAAAGGTACAAGGAACGCTTCTACAAGTAACATACAACTGGGTTCTTACTAAACTGTATCTAATCAGCACATGACCACCACCAATTTTACACATTCGTTCTTCCCTCAGGTGCCAGTATATCAGTGACAAACTGCACAGTCCACGGAGGTTGGTCTAACTGGTCGTCTTGGTCGGAATGTTCTGCGACATGTGGAATAGCAGTCAAGTCTCGCAGACGTTCATGTACGTCGCCTGAACCGAAGTTTGGTGGTCGAGTGTGCGTTGGGCTGGATGTCCATGATGTTTATTGCGCTAATCTACCACCTTGTCCAGGTAATGGTTTTATCTAATTTATTTGTTGTGAGTTAATGGGCAGTTATTTGATAGATGTAATCCTGCTATCATGCATTAACAATCTTAAGTTGAAAGTAAAACTCTTGTAGAATTTGGTTATTTTACAGAAATTTTAATCTAATCATGTCATCAAAATACTGATGAATGTGAAGTTAGAATGTCATAGGTATCTTTAGGTTATATTTACGCTGAGGACATAGGTATAGAAAAGTTTGATGGAGAAAAGAGAATGAAAATTGAAAAGAGTGAATTTAGAGGCGTCGTACAGTAGGGAAGGATAAAATGTGTTTCACATTGCACCAACTCCAAGCAAGCGTTGTAGATAAGTAATGTGCAGAATTTGAACGAAAAGTGATTCCCAGACCGGTGGGAACTAGAATAGGTTCAGACTTCATAAGTCTTCTTCTGGGGCCTAAATTAAATTGTAAATGACTTTGATTTCCATTTTCATTAGCTAGTACAGCTATAGTTTACTTAGTCCTTATTTAAACGGCTCTGTGACAACGTCTATAGCAAGGTTTCATGAAATATTTTGTATGGACGTAGGTATAAAAACACAGAACGGAGCGTCGCCTAATACGAAATGAAGCACCCCAAGTATGCCTGGTCAATGTACAACATACCATAGTAAGTCGATTGGTTGTCTGTATTGAGACGTCGACGTGACAATAAGGCTCACTTGAATTCAATTCAATTTATTTGTAAAAAATTGCACATATATTATTACATAGTGTCTCCTTGGGCTAGCTGATTCACGTACACGTAGGAAATGTGCTTCAGTTTCTTACAAGGTGATGGTTCGGTTTTGGTTGACATACTACAAAATTAAGAAGAAGAAGATAAATAAAATAGTAAGTATATGTGTGTGGTGTGTTAA